>PVJL010007087.1:0-82862 GCA_004026885.1 Lyroderma lyra | reverse complement strand
GGGGAGAGGGGAGAGGGAGAGAAGGGCCAGGCCAGGAACGGACCAGAAAGGTCCCTGTGGGCAGTCCATTTCCAAAAAGAAAACAGACAGAAAGCAAACAGCAACCACAAACAGCCCTGTGTGTTATGCTGAGGAGTTTGAACTTTTAAAGTGGAGGGTTTGCTGCAGAGTGGCATGGTCAGGCCCCGCCCCACACAGGGAGGAGGAGGGCAGTGTCTGACCCCGTGCACCTCGAGGATAGATGGCCTCTCCCTCCACTTAGCTCACTGCTCCGATGTTACGTCCCCTCGCAACAATAGCGTGCCCCGCGTTTTCTGTCCCTTATCTGGAATTGTTTTTCTGCATGGCATTTCCCATCTATTGGACTTATCAGTTTATTGTCCACTTCCCCCTGCTGGTCTGTAAGCTCTATGATAATGGGGACTTGGTCCCATCGTTGCTGTCTCCTGGCACCCAGTACTGTGTCGGATACAGTAAGTGTGTGTATGTTCTTGAATGGTGAAGAGCGATGCCGACCTGGCACAAATGTTGGTCTGAAGAACTTGGGAACCCATTAGGGTCAGGAGCCCTAAGAGGCTCTCCTAGAGCAACCACAGCCTTCCAAATGAGACAGCTAATCCTTATCCTCTGGCCCTTTGTGTCTTCCCTCCAGAGCTGGCCCTTTGCTATGGGAAGGCAGTGCTCAGAAAATATTCTAATTGTGGGGTGTTGGAACCCAGACAAGGATTTCACTGGGGAAAGGAGAATGAAGCCTAGATCTTTCCTCTAACACACGGTCCAAAGCCCGAGTCTGGAATCACGAAGCTGGTGTTCTCTGAATTCCCCTGAGGTCTCACAATGGGCAGGTCATGTCCTGCAGAACCTGTGGGGCTCTTGAAGTCTCAGCCTGAACATGTCTCCTTCCACTTCCCAGCATCTTGCATGCTTAGCCTATAGCACATGGTGGGAAGTCATAACACAGGGGTGAAGGCATCAACAAAGTTCCTAGACCAGAGTCCATCTGGGGAGGTAGTTCCCTGCAGCTGGATGTGAAGTGGAGTAGGCAGAGTCTGAAAACTTTTCAGAGCAATGACTGATGGCTCAGGTCATTAGCTTTCCCAAGCCACACGGCTAGAAATCACCTCGAATCACAAGAGAAACAAATGTCAACTCTATGAAGACAGGTGGCCTTATTTCTAGGTCCTGATTTGAGGACCAACCAATGTGTTCCTATTTCAGGCAACCCAAACCTTGTATTATGGATAAGCTGAGAAATTTCAGTCGTGGTCGCATGGCCTGGCATATGGCTGATTATGAGGACACCGATCAGAGAAATTCTAAAGGGGCCATCCTCATACGGCAGCATAAGGCAGCACTTCCGGGAGCTTCCAGACCACCTAAGCTGCCAAAGCTACCAAAAAAGGAGGAGGTATGATCACGTGCTTTTCTGAATCACCATGGGTAACATCAAGCTGTTTTAGTATATGAATTAGAGAATGCTATTTAACAGTAACCTACTACTACTACTGTTTTACTCTCCTTTTAACTCATCAAAACATTTTTGTAATTTACAAGGGATTTGCACAATAATGTCTATTCTGTGTGTAGGCGTGTATTAGCCCCATTTTATAGCTAAAGAAAACACAGGATTGTGGGGTTCAGTCTTTATGACTCCTTATTGACCGTATGGTTTAACCCGGAAGAATGGCCATCCCCTTGATTTCCCAAGCCCGAGAAAGCGCTCAGCCTGTAAGACAAAGGTACATCTTTAGCCATTCTTAAAACCCTTACCAACTCGCCAGCAGAGTGAGAATCTACAAGTTCGAATTCAAGTATTTTTTTTTCTATTATTATCTATGGAATCTAGAGTAAGTTGTATTATTTTCTCATAGAGCTTTTTAGGAACCCCCACACTGCCTTCCACAGAGGTTGTACCAGTTTGCACTCCCACCAGCAGTGTACCAGAGTTCATAGAGCTTTTTAATAAGTAAATATTGGTATCTGTCCTGAATGTTTTGTAGAGTTATCATGAGAATCACGTAAATAATGTGTAAGTATATATTCAAATCAACAACTATTTCCCAAGGTCCTTTTGCATAATTCCATAGCTAAATGTGCTTTGTAGTTACACAGTATTTCGAGTATAACAAAAAATTTCCATAAAAAAGGAAATAGAATAGCTGCAAATGGAATAGAGACCCCCGTTCCCTATGTGAAGCAAGTCTCCTTGTTCCATTGCCAACTCCCTAGATTCACAGCGGTTCTCAACCTGTGGGTCATGACCCCTTTGGGGGTCAAATGACCCTTTCACAGGGGTCGCCTAAGACCATTGGAAAACACGTATCAGATATTTACATGACAATTCATAACAGGAGCAACATTACAGTTATGAAGTAGCAACGAAAATAATGTTATGGGGGTCACCACAACATGAGGACCTGCATTAAGGGGTCGTGGCATTAGGAAGGCTGAGAGCCACTGCCCTAGAATATTGCTTACCCTTTGTCACTGGAAATCAGATTCATTAGCCATTAATTACATCTATTGGCAACATTCTGTGAGGGAGCTGTAGAAGTCCTGTTTGGCAGGTCCTGACCCCAGGGGTACTTCGTATTGGAAGAGGGAGCAGTTGAGATGCTAACATTCCCATGTGGTCTGCATCGTGGGCTGGGTCCAAATGAGATGATTTACTGCAGTGTGTGGAGGAGGCTTGGATGAGATACTTTCCATCACTGAACGCATTTCCGGTTGGATTAGAGTGATCACGGATGAAATGATCCCCCATGCTTCTTTCTATCATTCGCTAAATCCAATTCAGATATGTTTGTGCATTTAAAAAACAATCTGTTAAAAGACTTTTTTAATTTTGAAATGATTTCGAACTTGCAAAAGAGTTGCAAGAACAGTAGAAAGTCAGCTCCTGATACATTCTTCACTCAGAGCAATCAGTTGTTAATTTGCTTTAATGCTTTCATTCTGTATGTGTATGCACATATTCTCTCTCTCTCTCTCTCTCTCTCTCTCTCTCTCACACACACACACACACACACACACACACACTTTGGTTTTTTCCAAACCATGTGAGGGTAAGTGGTAGACATGATGCTCCTTTACTCCCAAATATTTCAGGGTGTAGTTCCCAAGAACAAGGATGTTCTCTCACGTGACCACAGTACAATGATAAGATTCAGGATATTTAGCATTAATACAGTTTATCTAATCTGTAGTTCATAATTATTATTAACTGACTCAATAATGTCCTTTGTGTTCTTCTCTGATCCAAGATCCCATCTGGGACCATATATCACATTTAGTCCTCATGTCGGTTTAGTTTCCTTCAATTTGGAACAGTTTTTCGGTCTTGGACTTTTACAATACTGACACATTTTGAAGAATATAGACCAGTTCCGTAGAACGCCTCTTCATCTGGGTTTATCTGATGTATCCTCACGAGGAAGTCTGGGTTGTGTGCATTTGGCAGGAATCCCAGATAAGTGGTGTTCCATCATTCCCAAGGCATCACATCAAAGAGGCGTCTGGTGACGGTTTCATTCATTTCAGGTGAAGGCCATTGTTCACTTGGCCACACCTCTTCCCTTCCAGAGACAAACGAAATACTATGTCATTCCAAATAAGCTCTCCTGTTAAAACTAGCATTTCTTCTAAATTTCCGGAGACACATTAAAAACGTGCTCCCTTAGTCCATTTTTGGGATCACTCACAGGGTTCTTGTGGATGACACTTCAGTAAGTCCTCAAGCCCGCACTCCTTTAATATCAATCCTCTTCAGTGAGAAAAACTTGGAGCAAGTAAGTTCAACGGCAAATAATGAATACAACGTGCACAAGGCCTCCAACATAAAGCCTCCCACTAGCCACCAATGAGGGCTACCGCTACTGTATTCACCAGAAATACCAGCACGTTTTCATTGTTATGCTAGAAGATTCAGAACCTGAAAAAAAAAAAAGCCTCAAAAAAGGAAAAATTTGTCAATGGTATTGGATGATTTGGGAGAAATCTTAAAAGCATAAATCTATAAAATATATCACAGCTTTTCTCGTGAAGACAAATGGTTGAAAATAGGGATATTTTAGATATTCAGGTTCTTGAGTTTGGATTTTTACTGATAAAGTTTGGAGCTTAATTGCAGTGTTTCTAAAATGCAATTTATGATGTTCAGTATGTATTGTTCGTGTATACATTTACCCAATTGGGCAAATTTCTAAACTGTTTCTTCCACTCTTATTTCCCCAAATTTCTTCTTCTTCTTTTTTTAATCACCAAATGTCTCTCTCAACTGGTACATTTGTTGTTTTCCCTGCTTGATTTTTGGCTGTGTTTTTCTCCACATCAATAATAGCCATGTAAATGTTATCAAATTTATGTGCAGGCAACAGAAACTTTTAACATCATCTGTTTCTATATTATTTCTTTGCTTGCAAATATTCTCATTGCCCTCCTCTTCATTTCACACAAAGACATAATCTCAGTGATTGATATATTCTCTCCCTCAACAATTCCCTTTTGAATACAAAAGCAGTAATTTAATGTGCATGTGAATCACTTGGGGAAACATATTAAGATGCAGATTCTGATGACAAAGGTCTGGGATGGCGCTTGAGATTCTGCATGTCTCTCCAGCTCCCAAACAATACTTCCATGCTAGTCCCGGGAATTTGAGTGGCAAGGGGTGAGAGGACTTAACACTGAACTGCATTTTGAGCTAGGAACAGGAAGGACTGGATGGAGCAAGGTGGGGAGACTAGGAAGATTGATTGGCAGGGCAAAGGCAAAGATAACCTAGCACTCTGGGGGCAGTGTGTGGCTCAATAAGGCTGGATAATAGTGTGCAAAGAAGGACATCTGGTGATGAGGCTGGGAAAGAGGAACCAGGGGCATCATTTGAGTGCATCATGCTAAGGAACTTGGATTTTACTGGATTGACTTTTAAACAGAAGGGACAGAATTAAATTTTTGTTTGGAAACACTATTTAGACACCCCCTGGATTGACTAGAACTGTTTGATATGGAAGGGAGTTGAGTTTGGAGGGCATTTCGGTAACCCAGTTGAGAAATGAGGAGGGATTAAAAAGGCAAAGAGAAATGGAAAAAAAGTGATGCATTTGAGATACAAAGAAAGTACCAGATTCACCAGCTGTCACGTGCTGACTGGATGTTGGGAAAGCCTTCAGTCATCATGGGGAGGGAGAGATGGCGGTTGAACCTCAGACCCTGTGATGGGGCTGGAGGTGGCGGAGCCAGGTGGCAGTTCACAGAAAATGAACAGGAAGTGAAGAAGTGAATGCCAAGCAAACCTTTCTAGAAAATGATTACTTGTCAAAGGAAGGAGAAATTTAGGATGGGGGGTGAGGGGGAGAGACATAGAAGAAAACATTCTTATGGATGAAAAAAATTCTTTTATACATTACATAGAAAAAGTTGGTAGACTGAGAACTTGAAAGTGAGAGACAAGGATGATAACTGAGGACCTGCCATCCCCAAGGAAGTAGAGGGAAGTACAGCTACAACAATTATCACACAAGAGCACGTCTTCATTTTTACAGGGAGGAGCCTTATTTCTGCTTGAATGAGGTGTTACCTCCTCCTTTGCCATCTCAGAGGTTTGTTTCTGACACTTTTCTTGTCCTCCAACATTTCCTTTGCAGCACACATTCAGAGGGTGTGTGTGTGTGTGTGTGTGTGTGTGTGTAGTTCTTTATCAATAGCATAATTTTAAAGCTGCATAAGGGAATACAGAAAACACTTGGAATTTTCATTTAATCCAAAAAGGACTTTGAAATACCTAATGCTACTTCTCTCTATACAACATAATTCATGATGGTATTACATTGCTACAAAAGTTACACCTAACAGCATGTGTTTTTCCTGAGACCATGTGTATCTATGATCTCATCTTTCTTTCTTTTTTTTAATATGTGGGTAGCTCCCTGACTGGGAATCGAACCCAGGCCGCAGCGTTCACAGCGCCGAAGCCTTAGCCACTACACCACCAGGGAACTCCCTCATCTCTTTCATAGTCCTTTACTTTCCTGAAATGAAACTCATATAACATAACCTACTTAGACACATAATTTTTAACAAACCAATACAATGCACTAGATTTACTATTTAAAAAGTAAGTTGTATTAACATAATTTTAATACATTGACATTCGGGCACTAGTAGATTAGAAAATATAATGAACTGGGCAAATGCTTACATCTATATGCAGTCTCCATGAATACAACAGTTACAAATAAATACTGATATCCTGTATCAGTGACTCAAATTCAATTGTTTTCCAAATTATTCTTGTTAAAATTATGAACCTTCCAAGGTCAATTCTTCCCTCAGCTCATACAACAGTAGCATTCCGGGAACGTTCCGCATATAATAAAATCATGTGAAAAACATACTGAGCTTTTATGGAAAGCAGAATTAAATTCTCAGCTTAAGATAATTACACGCAGGTTTTGTTTTGTTTTGTTTTGTTTTTTTAATCCACATGAATGTCCAACAGGATATTTCAAAGCCAGGCGGGAGGTGGGACCATTCCTCCTTCCATGGGGTGTCCGTCCAACAAGACATTTCTCCTCCCACCTGGCGCCCCCACCCACCGAGTGCCTGTGGCCTGCTCCCATCGTTATCGTAACCAAAAATGTCCCTCTGTCTCGACAACACCGCTACTGAAAATCACTGACACAAATAATGAACTTGTTTCAGCAGTGTGAATTAATTACAGAAACGAGACCTCTACGTTAAGTCCTGAGATTTAACTTAACCAACAAATGTTCAAGGTAAATTCAAAAGGTTTATTGCACCAAATGCCACAGAAAAATGGATCAAATTAATACATGAACAAGTTTTAAGAAAATTTTTCCATACATTGACATTGATATCTCTTTAACTGATCAAAAATATAGTCGTATCAACTTATCTTAATGGAGCCTCAATGATAACAAATCACAGAAGTTTCTCCTTTTCTAAACATCACCTAAATTTAAGCATACCACAAATCGTGTTTCCAAGATACATGGTCCACCAAATTTTGACATTTAAAAATTAACATTCAGAGGGGGCTGCTTGATTTAGGCAAATATTATATTAAAATACCCCTCCCCAAAGCACAAGGAAGAAACAAATGGTTCACATTTCCCATGAGAAGCTGAAGACTCTTTGATGGTGAAAGTATGCATGAATCAAATACTTTCAAAAGTACATGGGTGGAAAAATCAAGACATTTAAAAGAATTTGGGGGGTCACTTTATAATCTTTATTTTTATGTACAATCAACTATAGCAAAGAACCTAAAAAGCTACAGACTAAATTTTTATAAAATTTCCGGACCTAATTATAAGAGCCTAAACGATATTTTAGTATCATTTAGCAAGCGGGGATTTTCCTCCCTCCAAAAAAGTTAATCTTGAAAAATATGGTAAGTTTAAAAAGTTGCGATGTGTAAACAGCAGTTCCATGAGATGTGAAAAGATTAGTTACTTTCATTAAAAAACAGCACACTTCAGAAAAATGGATTGAAGCCTGTACAAAAAGCTATTTAACACTGATAAAAATAAAATACTTTGGAATTATGCACAGGTATGGAAGCTACATTTGAAATTTTCATTGTCACGTTTAAACGTACACAATTACCTTTACATTCATATCACTCGTCAATTCTGTTAAAAATAAAATGGAACATGCTAGAAAGAGGTCCATCACAGTAACATCTACACACTTCTGCTCTCTCATGCCTCACTAGCTTGCTTAAAAAAGCAAGATGCTACAAAAAGTTACACTCAACAGGTAAGACTTAAAAGTTGAAGAAACCCTAAAGGTGGAATCTTGTCAACTGAGGTAGTTTTCTCAAACATTTTTATTTTTATTTTTTTCTCGAGGTGGCCCTGGGGGGGGGGGGGGGGGGGGGGGGGGGGGGGGGGGCGGGGCGCGGGGAGGGCGGGATCCCTTTCTCGCCTCCTCGGCTGCGACGGAATAAAGCGATGGGTGCTGTGCAGTGCGTGAGCCCGTGGGTGTACCTCGATGCGATTCCATGAGACTTTTTTCTGTTCCACTTTTGGGAAGAGGTTGCATTTAAGACAAAACTTGAGTGTTGTTTAATGGAGATTATCAGAGAGCAGCAACGTTCCTGGTCTGTTTCTGCAGGCTACTGATGTGGAGGCCGGGTTCCGGCGGGAATCCTGAGCGTCACGGGGGCAGGCCCCGCGTGCCACCCACCTGTAGTTTTCCGACAGACGTCTTCCAAGACAGGGTGTGGGGCAGTAGATCAGGAGGCAAATTACATTTTCGCAGGCTTTCAGGGGGTTGGGCTAACTCCTTTATGTATGAAGTTTAGAATCAGCCTTTTAAAGCTCCATTTCCCCCTGTATGGGTCTAATTTTCAACATGCCACTTGGTCCACATTAAAATGGAACTGGTTTTGTATCTAGTTATTTTCTATGAAACCCTGGAAGGTGCTGAATGAGGAAAAGTGCCCAAAATGTGTAAACAAGGAAAAGGGAGCAAGAGATGAGGGAAGGCTTTAGACTTGTGCAGATGGAAATGATGTCACACCAGCGACTGCAGTTTATTTGCACGTAATGAAAACCAAACGATGAGTGAGCCGAGCCACAGGTGAGGTCCATTCTCTGTCACATAACAACAAGCAATGATGTCATGGAACCAGAGCACTGAGAACACTAAACTCAGATATTAGGCAAAAGGATCGAGGAAAATCTAAAAAGAATGGAAAACCTCAATTTTATGAAGAACATAAAAGTAAAAATCTTAAAGAGTTTGAACGCACCCACCTACATTTCACATCATAAAAAGAGACAGGAGTGAAGGTAGCAATTCCGACCTATTCCTAAGAATTATTCCTAAGAAACAATACATCTATTTTTTCTCCGTTGGTTCTGCTGCTTTACTCTTTCAAATAAATGGTTACAACTCACACTTGTAAAAGAAGAGACAAACTTACATCACTTGGTGTTTAGGATTTTAACAAATAAAAAATCTGAAGTCATTTTCACCCCCCAACAGGGAAGTTACTTCATATTCTTAGGTACAAAGGATACATGGAAAAGACTGGAATAGATTCATAAAAGAGTGAAAGGAAATTGGAGCACAGTTATAATTAGCTGTACTCAAAATATTCATGGTGCTAGCAATGTTTTGCTTTACTAGATTAGCTCCTGTCTTTTAATGATCAATTTTTCAAAGTCTTTTCTTTTACCCTGCATGTCAGTACATCGTCTGACATGGTCATAGTTCATGGTCAGTAAACTAAGTAAAGTTTCCTTTATATTAACAGAAAATTAAGGATACTTTTTTTAAAAGAGTGAATTATGCTAACAAATAAACAATCCCTCCTTTTGGCAGGTTTTATACTATGGGTGAGTTAATTTCTGGAAAGGTGTTTTGAAAAGTATGTAGGGATTAGAAGGCACAGAGATGACGTAAAAATTTGGACCACATATGAATTGTTTATAAATGTTCAAAATAATTACTTTCCTTAATCATCTTGAACTATTGCGGGTTTCATTTCCCACTAGGACTGCTGTGCCTTTTAAAGTATAAATAGTCATTTGTATTAACTATTATAGGAGGAAAGGGGCTTTGGCTGGAAGAACTGAGCAACAGAAACACTCTCGAGCTTACAGAAATAACTTTGGTAAATGGCCTCTCTCAAGGAGGCTGCAGAAAGCTCTAAAGTACAAGGTTAAACATGTAGTATCAGACTCTGCACTTTGTGGCTACAGATTCCATCTCGATGGGACTAAGATGCCACACTGATCCTTGGGTTTATTGCACCAACAATCCCTCTCTAACCTACCTGTGGTTGCCTCTGAGACAAGGTAAACTCCAAGAAGACAAGAAAACAAGTGGGTCCCCAAAGCCCTCTCTTCTCAGCAGCTAGTCCTTGCGCGGGACTTACGTCAGACAGTGTAACTCCCACAGCCACCAGAGTTGAAGATGGCACAATGTGGCTTTCTTTACTCCACCTTCTGTAAAGAGCAAAAACTCTGATCTGGAATCCGACATCCTTTCTCTGACTGTCTTTTTAGAGTAGCAAAATATGCTTTCTCCAGGGTGGAGAGCTCATGCTTAAGCCCTGAACATTTTCCTACTGGAATGATACGTGCATTGCTCATCCCCTGCTCCAAAGTCACTTGTCCTTATTTGGCCCAAACAAACAAGGCAGTCTGTACTAACAGCTTAGTGTTCAGTGTAGTGCTTATGCTTCTTCCTACCACAAGGGTCACTCTCTCTGTTGGTTCATGGGTAACCAAAGGCCTAGAGTGTTCATAAAAAACACAAATGCCGGTATGTCAAGTAAACTAAGTCCCCATAAAGCATCCACTTGAAAACAACAAGACAAAACAAAGCGGTGGAATGACTGTTTCTGTTTGCTTCTGACGTCACAGAGAGCTTATTTCTTTCTCCTTCAGCTGAGAATCTGTTTTGTTTTGTTTTGTTTTTTGTTTTGTTTCCTTCCAAGGAAGATCTGTCCTGAGCTTTAGCTTATAAGAGAATTTGAGCGACGTAAGGAGAATGCGTACTGGCGATAGCAGTCAACAGGGGCAGGTCATTCGATTCAATCCTGATGTTGAAAAAAGAAAAAGAGTGTTACTTTAAAGTAGCTTGGTTTTGCAGTTAAGTATGACTGGTAGGTGCTAGGCTCACTAGGTCACTGCTTAAAGGAAAGTGAAAGATGATAAACTTGTCCTTTTAACATGACCTCCCAGTAGACACTGCCCGGGGGGGGGGGGGGGGGCAGGCAAAGAGTGGTGCCAGCAGTGCGTGCAGCATGCCCGTGGGCACAAAGCCACTCTTCTCCCAGCAGGGGCCACCTGACTTTACGTCCATAACTCTTCTGGATTCCCTGTAATACGTTACACTTCGTTTCTCTAGCATCTCCTGCTTCCAATCCTCAGCATCCTGAATGCACGCGGATTCGGCACCTGGGTTCAAATTAGTCTTAGCAAAATGACGAAGGTGGTAATTTCTTCAAAATCCTTGGAGGTTATGCAACTTAGATCCTCACTAAGCATCTGAGCTACAACACTCTGAGAGCAAAGTGACACTGACAGGTCTGAATGAGGAGCCACCGCAGCACCGAAGGCTGCGGCTCCGGCTGCGGCTCCTCGGCGGAGGCTGACACAGCATGGCCACACGCTACATGCTGCCAAATGTCCTGAAAACCAAAACGAGGACGGCTCCAGTCCGTGGGCTATGTCTTCATCTTTCCCTTGAATTCTAAAAACTACAAATTAAAAATAAAATTTAACAAGGTAGCTGGCATTAGCTCATGGAGGTTTTTCTATGCTTTCTGCAGTCATGGTCCCTGCAGACCCCATTTGGGTGTGGACAGGAAGCTCTGCCATACCTTTAGGGCTGGCCCTGGCTATGGGAGGGGGAGGCTAGAGAGAGGCTGAATACGATTCTCACTAACAACGGACTAAAGGGCCTAGAGGTGAGAAGGGACAATAATCTACGGTCCTACTTGTTGAGGAGGAACACTCAGAGTCAGCGACCAGGAGAAGCCCTAGGAATGTAAGGGACCCATCTGGCAATGGGAACCCTAAAGCAGCAGGACTAAAGCACGAGGCTGGTGAAGACATCTACACCAAAAGTAACAAAAAACACAGCACTAAGATGGTCTTGAAAGTGAACTGCAAAAGCAAATGACTCCAAAGGGGAAAGTGTTTTAAAAACCAAGTATGTAAGGGAAACGTATGACAGGAAATGTGAAGTGCCAAACAATACAGTAAGTCATATCCTGGGTGTGAAAGATGAAAAGTCTGACAAGAATGCAGATGTCTGAATCCTGAAATAATACTCGATGAGCAGACTTAATAGAATTTCAAGGTCAATAATTCACACATATTTTCGTGGCCAAATTAGGGGAAGCATCGTCATAGGCAAGGGGAACGGTCCCCCACATATACAATGTCTTTTTGGCCTCTGCTGAAACATGAGGAAGGGTAAAACAGAAGTCAGAATTCCTCCTAGACGGCAGAGACCCTCAGGAAGAGGCTACACGTTATTAGCAACATCAGCACGTCTCCTCTCCCGGTGGGCTTATCATTCAGGAAGGACAGCACAGTCACCTCACGGACTTGCAGGCGGGTCCCTGCAAGCCCAGAACGACCTTTCCTGCCTCCTGCAGGAGGAGAAGCGTAAGCACAAGCAGCGGCTGCATGTCTGACAGCTTGTAACTGCGACATCTTACTGAAATGGCTACAAATGGACAGAGAGGGATTATATTTTTCACTTTTAAGCATAAAATAACCCAGGGAGAAGAATAACAGAGAATAGCATGAGCTTAACACTTTGCATTTGTTTCTGGCTGTCAAACTCTGGTATCAGATACAGGAACATGCTGTTGGTCGGGGAGCAGCAGACACACACACACGGGATGGCTCTCAAACACTCACGTGGAGCGACGGGGCCTGCAGGTTTAAGGGGCACGGGCTAGCCAGGTCAGGGGTACAGCGGTAGGGACAGCCCCATCACAGGGAGAAGTGGTGGCACAGGACAGAACTCACCCCAGGATGACACCTAGTTCTTTCACATGGACCCGTGTGTGTCCACGGAGGTATTCCGACAGCATCTTGCTTTTAAGGTACATCTCCTGCAGTCTGTCCTCGAGATGCATGATGCACTGCAAAACCAGTAACAGTCACAATGAGGGTGGTAATTCAAACCTCTGCCAATGTTCTGAGAGCTAGGATTCTCTCCATTCACTTTGAATTATACAACTATAATCTCAATCTCTTTCAAATATACTTAAAAAAATTACAAGCCATCTCAAACCCTATCACTAGTAGGTTTAAGGATAGGTTTTGGTAAAACAAAGTGCTTTTTCCAATGACTGTTAATACATTCATGTATATCTTCCAGGCTTTTCTAAAAAGGATTTGTTTTTTACATATTGAAATCATTCTAAGTGCAATTATTTCCTGCATTTAAGAGGACTTTGTATTAATCCTTTCCCTACGTAATTAAAAATCCTTTATCAATGTAATCTGATGGCTAGATGATGTTTGAGAATCAGAACGTACCATTATTTACTTAGGCACATAGCAATTTGCATTTTTGTTACTATAACTTTGTAAAAACATGTCTGCTGTTGTGTTTTTTGCCCTGTATCTCAGATGCTTTTGGCATCATGCATTCCCAGAAGCAGAAGGATAGGAACAGGGCTGTTCTGAAATTCTTTTTTTTCCTTTCCCCTCTCAAGGGTGTATTTTAACTAGGTCTTTAATAACAATAAAGAAAGGGCAATTGTTTTCAGGACATCGCTACCCTTGGAATTGTGTCCAAATTCATTTTTTAGAGAACAGCAACCATCTGTGTCTTTCACCAGAGGCAAACGCTTTTGCAGTTGGCAGGCACAGCGATCCAGGCCCCTTCGGGAGGTACCTGATGGCTCTGGCAGGGGTAATTCCACCATACGTAACTTGCTTCTAGACCATTACGCCTGTTATTTTCAAGGTAAAAAGATTAACAGATGCATTTGAAGATGTTGATCTTGACCATCTGGGCTGATCAATGACATGGAAAAAGTATCCAATAGAGACGCAAGCTTCTCAGGTTTGTCATTGGCTTAAAATCTTAAATGCATTGTACTGGGTGAATGAAACACAACTGGTAAGTGAACAGGAGTACTAACAAGGCAAGGATTTCCCCAATTCTCATGAAAATGTTGCCCCAAATGAAGAGTTTAGTGGTGAAAGGCTCTCCTGTTAATAACTTTGATACAGAGAAAATACAAAGTTTTTAAATACGTGTTATAAAAATATTAAAAAGAACATTCACATTACATTGAATCCTTTGTGTTCTGACACTATTAACTTGCAGTGCTTACAGACTCTCCATGAAAACTGTATGATGCAATGTTAACATAAAGAGAACACGGGTCTATATAAAATGTACACTATGCTTAAAATCAAAGCATTTGGAAACTTTTAAAAAAGTGCTTGATTATCAAATAGAATTGTCTGGGTTCTTCCTTCCCCTTTGTGTGATTTTATTCCTGAGAAAGATTTCTTCAGCTTTTCACTTCTGTAATTCTAAATGGCTACTTTCTCCTTTTGTACTGAAGGCTCTACTAGGCATGTAATCATGTGTTTCATTTAACTGATTTTTAAGGAGAATTAAACTGCAGATGAAATTTCCTTTGATCTTGGTTTTGTCAGGTTAAATAAATCATACATATTAAGTGGTTAAACATACTTCTGTCCAAATGAAGTAAAAAGAACCAGCTACAGTCATTTATTGCTTGGAAAACTAAGCTGTCAAAAGTAACAAGAGTTGTGTATTATAGAGTAAAACATGAAAGTTTGGTAAATACCAATAACATTAAAAAGCTATAAAATCTAATATATCTTCTTCCATTACAGAAAAGAAGATTTCGGCCTCTAAATCAGCATGATGAAACTTGCTACTAGAAAGAAAAAGTGCCTACAAATGTAGAACAAAAGTTGGTTGTAGTAACCCTAACTTTTAGTGCTTCTCATATTACCTTTGAGATAGATGTCCCATAAGAGTATGCTTCAGTTTAAAGTCCAAATAAAGATTTTAGTGAAAAGGTGCTGTCAGTCTTTACAACCATAAATACTGTTTTATGAAACTAATTATTAACCATCATAATTAACAGTAACTGCTTCTGGAGTGCTTACAGTGTCTAACACCGTTTCAAGTGCTTTACAAGAATGATTTCATCTTATTTTTGTAACCATATAAGATGGGTTCTATTGTCTCCCCAGCTTCACAGGTAAGGAAATCAGGACTTTGAGAAATCATGCAGTAGGAAGTAGCAGAGCTTGGACATGACTCCAGGCTACTGGACTCTAAACCAAGGCTATTAAAATTGTGCTTTTTTACAGTTTAGAAGGCAGTGTGTTAGCCCTAGTTTTCAGAGGATTCTCAGGACATGCTGGTTGAATAGGTACTACCTTCATTTGACAAATGAGAAAGCTGAGGTCCAGACACCTGGGTGTGTCCACCATCACACAACTAATCAATGGCAAAGTCTAGCCTTGAACCCAGTTATAGTCATTGGTCTGTGTCATGCCACACTGCAACCACCTGACTACTTCTGAGGAATGCAGTGCCATAGATTTCATCCTAAAAACTCAGGAAAACTAGCACTCCATTAACAATCAGTGTAGGTAATTAATATTCAGCTTCCTACCTTGCTGTTAAACAGCTCTGTATCTTTTGTGGAGGCCAGAAGGGAGATACGGGACGTTCTGGTTTGCAGAAAGTAAGTGTGCAGGGGGAAGGCAGACACAGAGAAGGGCGTCTTTTTCATCTAAGTGCATGTCCCCAAGGTCTTGGCATGTTTCCTAGCTAGATGCCCTTAGGTCTTGCTTCCACTTTTGAAACCTTTCTCTCTCTCTCCCTTAATATATTTTCTCTCAATCTCCCTCCATGCACGTGTGCGCATACTCACATACACACTGAAAAGATTTGCTTTGTGTATTATTACAGGGACTGAGGGAGAGCTGTTGATAATTTTCTAGGTGTTTATACGCTCTGTTGTTTGTGTTTAATATAATGTCATGAACGTTATTTAAAAATCCCATTTAAAAAGGAGTAACTGACAACATCTTCTACAGGTATGGGTGTTTCAAAATTTCAAGGGTTCACACAAACAACATTCTATTTAATCTGTAGCAACTTTGAGGATAGTCCTTGAACAAAAGGAACTGCAATCCCTTCACAAACTGGTTTGCCTGATAGCGATCTAGTAAAAGGAGAATTAACGAGTTCTCCAAAGGTGGATTTAAAATTTCCTTTTATGCTGGATTCCTACTCCCGTGCCTTGTTCAAAAAGATCTGTGTCACTCTGTGTTGTCTGTTTCATGGAAGGGCTGTTGTTACTGAAATCTATCCTGTTTGCTGACATTGAATATTCCATTATTACTTATGCTAATGTCCAATTATACTAAAAACAATACATGTAAACTTGTGACTTTATAATCACAGTACTGTTCAAAATGTTTCTTTAATTATATTTCTTTGGTGATATGAGAACAAATACTTACAAAATCAGCAGGGAGGTGAAGCTTGTGAAGCTGTAAAATGGATTGAAGTAAACTGGACACCTGACTAGAGACCAAGACATCCTGGCCTAGCTTCATGTTGTCCATCACCTTCCTCTGACTCGTGGCCACCTGGACACTCCACTTGTCCGTGTCTGCGATAATACAGACAGCTTCTGCAATCGGCTCGTCAAGCACCGGGTGCTGAAAAAGAAACACTGGGTTGGCTTTTTGCACCACCTCCAAATACCACTCGAGATGTCTAGAATGTTTCTGTTAAGCGTTAGATGAATCATTCAGAAGTTTATGGTAAGAGCTACAGAAATTTAGAGCTTTATAGGCACTAAAATAGGAGTGTCATTAAATCTTCGAGATGTTAACTTGATAAAAACTTCATTTCATCGATATTTTTTCTTATACCCAGAAGATACACTAATAATGTTCTTAAATGTTCATAGATAAGTGAAAAGATATGTGCCCTCCCTACATGCCAGGATATTAAAATTCATGTCCTTTTAAAATGGAAAATACCACAACAAGATGTAGAATTCTATTGCCATTTCCCCAATAACAAGGTTTAAGCAGGATAAGTTAATATTCCCTTAGTGTTATAGCTTTAATCATTAAGCAATATTTATTTAGTAACTCTGTGCTACAAGCAGTTAGGGATCCAGCAGATTGAGTAAACTGTGCCACAGGGCAAACGGTAAAACTGAAGCAGGAAAGGAAGAGGGCCTTAAAAAAAATAAATTTCTCAAAACTGATCAACGTAAAACTACTTCATCACCAACACCTCTGACATGTATATTTAGTATCCCACACATGCACAAATCAACATTCCAACAGGACTGCCCTTCTAGGGCCCAAACTACGAATGAGAGAGAAGGGGGTGGGGTAGGGTGGGTATACAGAGAGAGAGAAACAGACACACCACATAGCCAATGTACATGAGCACATTTTTCTAACCTTCATTTACTAGGAAACTAGTCCTGGCCTTCTCCTGTCATTCAATCCCTTCCAGTACCTGTGGTGGCCATCTGTTGCTCTTGGCTGCTTAGCGTAACTTCCTCCCAATAAAGTTGATCCTAATTTCCTTTTGGAGAATGATCTTTCTTGAATTAAGACCTGGAGGGCCCCCAGCCCTATCAAGATGTGGTAACATGACCCAGCTTAGGCCAATGAGATGTTCCTTCCTTGCAATTTTCCTTGGAGCTGGCGGACAGGAAGCTGAAGATGGCCGACACCACCATTTCCCTGCCCAGACCCCGTCGACTACCAATACCTTCAGGTGGTTCTTGCTTCCTGGACTTTCCATTTCCTTGTGTCCTGTATATCCCAAGCCTAGTTCTTTGGCCTTCTTATCAATTCTATGAATCCCTAAGATCCTTCCAAGAAAATTCCTTAAGGAGAATTAGCTTCTGCTGCTTGAGATAAAGAACCAAAACAGATACATAACCTTGTCTTGGATTTTTAAGACTTAAAGCTGTAGTGGGAAGAGTGCAAATAGAAACCTAAGATGTATGCTGTTAATACTGTAATTTTAACAGGGGATTTGGCTCCCTGTTTCAAAAAGAAGCTTAATGATGAAAGGGGAAGTCTATCCAGCTTTGTATTCTTCCTCACAGATCGGGAAGAAGTGGCTGAGTGACTGGTAGGTTGAATGAAAACTTAGTTGGGATCAACATTTTTTCCTATACTATATACAAGAGGGTAACTTTCAGAGTTTAGAATATTTTTCTCATAGAAAAGAACAGCAAATTAGGCAAAGCCTATAAAGATCCAACATTTATTTAAGCCTGTGTTCAAATAACCTTAAACATGAGAAGCAAAGGACTTGACAAAGCAGATTCCTGAATTAACGAAGCCCAGTTCCCAAGGATGGTTCTCATTTTCTAGAGTTGTTAACCAAACAGCACAAAGGATTTCCTCACACACAGAACGGCACCATATTCCCACTCACCCAAAAGTTTTTGTGGCCCCTCACCTCTGCCCTTCTGACACACACATACTCATATACACTCTCCAAAACAGAAAGCTAAAACAGGGCCTCAGTGACTTCCCTTTATAAATTCCTGCAAGTTCTTGGCAATCAGTGTGTCATTAGTTCACAGCAAGATGACAATGATTTGCCATCAAAATATCTGGGTCCTTATGAACAAAGGAAATGAAAATATAGAACTTAAAAAGGTTTGTATTTTGAGCTCAATCCCCTTCAATTCTTGGCATTTATCAGAAATTCAGTGTGTTGGGTATAGCACAGAATAGACCTCTACTATGAACCTTTCCTTCAAGGGACTTGTATTCTGAGAGTCAATCACTATTTGACCACATGCCCACATATACACATTGTGTTGAATGTAAGCCAATCTGGATTCAATTTTACCCGGATTCAATCACTTCCCTCTAACAAGGTGTGGTAATAACAGGACCCAAGGTAGGCCAATTACATGCTCCTTCCCTGCTCTTTCCTGTGAGTGAGAGGACAGAAGTCTATGAATGGCTGGTGTAAAATCTAGCATTTAAAAAAAATTATCTGCAGTAGGTAATTTAGGCTCAGTTTTCAATTCAACTCAGTTTCCTAGATGATTTCCCCACCACCATGGTAGGGAAGGGAAGTGTGTGTCATCCAAGGAAAGCACATGGATTATAAATTACATGGTACCAACACAAAGAGCTTCGTTTTAAGCAACAAACGGCTGAAACAAGAGCAACAAGGTTCCCTGGGGAAGTGACGGATGGAAGATTCTCCAAGCATCAGTTACTGCAGAAGGCTATAGATTCGTATCTGATAACAAAAAGGGACAGAAAAGTTGGCTCAATTATTTCAAAAGGAGGAACTAACGGGGGAGGGGGGGCAATGAGAATGTAAAAGAAAATGTGAAAAATGAGCATGAGTCATTTTTAGATCACTGGAGTAAAGAGGCAGATTCTAAGGTGGAAACCGCAGGAAAGACTAAAGACAAATGGGTCCAAAGGTTGGGACAAATGGACAGGAATTCGGAGCCCATTCCTTGAAGAAGGGGGCTGAATCTTTTTCCCCTGTATTCTTGGCTCCTAGCACAGAACCTGGCAGCTGAAAAATGTTACTAAATTAAAATGAAACGAGTTAAGCACAAGCAAATGGCAGCTGACAAGCACCCTGCAATCCCCAACACGTAGCAGGTATTACTGACTTATGTATGCAGGCTCCAGGAGCAGAAAAGCAGCAGCCCAACATTGTTAAAAGGGTCTTAAAAACACAAACAAAAAAACAACTTCAAAGAATCACACACTCTTGGGCTACTAAAAACTTAACACACAATTCCCTGAACATATCCACAGGCAATCCAATTGCCTCCATTTCACTACGCCCTTTAAGAAGCTACTTACTTATTTACTGGAAAAACAAAACAAGACACTTTTTAAAGGCAGATGGAAAGAAAGGGATATGCACATAGTCAAGAAAAAAGAAATGGAGAGACAAAAATATCATCACTAACTACTTCAGTTACCATTTAAGGGGCATCAGGAGTACTGGCTGCACAGCCCTCAACTAGTCTCAACTTCTATTAATACTAGATCAGATTTGAAGCTTAAGTTCTGCTGGTTCTGGAGATTTCTGATATACTTGTAAATCTTTCCAAAGGAAACAAGTCCTCTGAAGAACTTATTAGTCAGTCTCTCAGCTTTTAGAATCTAAAGAACTCTAAGATCCAGATCGCCATGTTTGGATTTATCACAGAAACACATGCCCACACACTGGCTATGCTCTGGTCTTCAATTTAAAATTCCTCTTAGGAAAAATTTTAAGACATAGAGAGATCCATAACAAGCAAAGGAAACAATGACTTATACTAGCATATGTTTTAGTACTAACTTTTACTTATTAGCTATATCTTAACCGTAGGAGCAATTAATAGTGAAATCTGTCAGGGAAATTTTTCAGCTTTGCAATTTTATCCAGTCTGTGTGCATGCTAGGGTATACACACACACCATATATAGAGCAGTGCTTTTGAGAAATTATGCACTTTAAGAAATGTTATAAAACACAAGATGGAATAATCCAAACACTATTAAATGCCTGATCCATCCATCGGCTACTCTTAAGAGGTTGGAATGAAAACTAGAAAAATGGGAATAGGCAAACGAGGCTCAGCTGCACCCGGACACTGACACTTGAACCACAGGAGCCTGGTCTCCGAAGGATCTTAGGGGAGACACGATATAAATGACTATCAGCTTGGCAAGTGAGATTACTTAGTAACGTCTCTCTTCCTAATACTAAACTCACACCCACTTAAAAAAAAGGGGGGGGGGCTCTGTTATTTTGATTAAATACCTTTAGAGAAGCAAATAAACCCACACCATATATTTATTCTTTTAAAAGTTCTCCTCCCAGCCATTATTGCCTCGGATTAAAAAGGACTTCTGATGTTTGAGTTTTGAACAAAAGTCTGAAGGAAATGTTAACATTAAAAACAATTCTTTCAACTTAAAATGCTTGTTTGGTTGAAAACTTCACAAACCTTACAGACACATATACCAATTTTCCTTTTTTTCTCAAGCTGAAGAGAATCAGTTTTAAAGCAAGCTGCTTGCCCACAGCTGGAATCCTCGCGTCTGCGGTGGGTTCCCACGTCCTGCATGAGCCAGGACTTCCCACCGCGCGCGGGGCACCGGCGCACGACCCACGGGGTAGCTCATGGCGACCAGTGGCTACCAGGGGGCACCTCAACGACCACTAACGCCTTGCTGCGACCTTCTCCGGGGGGCTGCCAGCAGCTCCCTCAGGAACTTAGCCGGGCACCTCCGTAACTTCTGGCAGAGACTGGAGACCATAAAAAGCTGTAGTGCCAGGGTGGATGGCAATCTCCACCAGAGGACCAAAGTGGTGGCAAAGGCCATTACTGCCATCTTTTGCCTTGCTGTATTCTATGAGTCAGAAACAATCATTTATGTGTTTATTTAGCTCTACCTTGTCAACACCTACTATATTCAAACTACTTTCCTATGGAGAATTCTCAAGACAAATGAACAAATGTAAGTATCTGTATTATAGATCTTTAAAAGTTTCTCAAATACCCTTCGGCTAGTATATCTTATGGAATCAACAGAACTCGTGGTTAAGGTTCGGGTAATCCGGAAGAGCTGTGGTTCTGGTATTTCAGCCAAAGGCACTGATGACACATGGCAAAGGCTCTGAAGTCAGACAGGGTCGGACTTGAGTAGTGCCTCTGTCACTTACTAGCTGTAACCTGGTCCTCAGTTTCCACATCTGCATAATGTGACAGTACTTAACTCAGTTTCCATGAGTTTGAATTCACTGAGGCTTTCTATCGGGTGAATCTATGAACCACGTAGCATAGCGCCTAACAGGTCCGTCCCATTTGCTTTCTTCACCCCCCACCCCACCCCCCGTGTTAATCGTGTCCACTAAACCCTCAACCTTCCTAAAATACCATAATAATTTCCCTCACCAACTCAAAAACCCACTCCAGCAAGCATCACCCATGCACGTAAGTCCAAATGTTTCTTCTTTCATACTTAGAACTCTTCATAGTCAGGGCCCCACTTCGCCTATACACCACTGCCTCCCAGGTCTCTGGATGAAGCACCCCCTTCCCCAGGCTGGGAGGACCCCTGCCTCTCACCTCCGGCTGCATCTGGAATGTCTTCCCTGCCATCTTCTAAATTTTCCAATGCATCTTGGTGTTTAATCATACTCTTAACTGCAGGCATGTCCAACCCGTGGCCCGCATGCAGCTCAGGACGGCTTTGACTGTGGCCCAACACAAATTCGTAAACTTTCTTAAAACGTTATGAGATTTTTTTTATGACCTTTCTTAGCTCATCAGCTATCATTAGTGTTAGTGTATTTTATGTGAGGCTCAAGACAATTCTTCTTCCCATGTGGCCCAGGGATGCCAAAAGATTGGACACCCCTGCTTAACTTGTTCTTGATTTCACATCTGTTTGTCTACTTGGTGATTCCCTGAGTAACTCAAGGAGAGAAATCACATTTTATTAGCCTCTAAAGTGAGCATAACAATATGCTATGCATGTGCTAAATATCTAATACAAGCTTGCTCCACTGAACAACCCTGTATTCAGATTTCTGTTTTTTTTTCAATCCAGTTCTATTAAGTCATCCACTCAATTATGAATATATTTATTTCCATGTACCACATTTAAATGACTAACATTTCATGTGATTACCTATTTTTAACTTAAGAGTAGGAAAATACCATTCTTACATATATGCTTCTTACAACCACTTATTAGGTCATCATGCCTTTTTCCTGTGGGGTAGCCAGGAACACTGAGGACAAAACATATTAAGCGTGTATTAAGTATCCTGGCATGCCAGAAATAGAATCCAGGGACTAATTCAAGCGTTTCCAACTTTTAGCTCAATGAGCCTGCCAAGCCCTCTACTTTGAAATCCTAAAACCTTGTCATGGTGGAAATCCCTCGGAAGATTAAGATCACAAGAAGCGTGAATAACAGTCTCAACTTAATGTTAATAGGAGAAAACACAGTTGTCTCTATTAGGACTTCGCTAAGAAACTTCCTCATCCTTAAGCTGTTGGCATCGTGCATCACATACATATACTGTCAATCCTCAAAAATGTCCAGCCCACACATGTGTGCTACAGACAACAGGAGTGCAGACAGACTTCTACACTTAAACCAGCTATACAATCTGCACGTTATCTAATAGTGTGGATTTAACTACTTGGGACGAGTCACTGGGCAGCCTCTTTTAAACACAAAGCAAGCAGGTGATTTAGGATTCAGGTAATTGGGTGCACCTCCCTATACCTCCCCCCACCCCCAAATACTCTGGGGATAATAAAAATTCAATTCTTTGGCTTCATGGGAGCATCAATTTGCTAACCATTCTACATAAGATAATGCCGGTGAGTTTATATCTTCTCCTTCTCACCTCCATGTCTCTTACCTGTTTTTCCATACTTTTTCATGCATTTTTGCCTCAGAGCTACTATATTCAGAGAGATAGTTTCGTATGTGGTCTCCATTTCAGACTCTGATATTCTCTAGTTGTATTCATTCTGCCCTGCTCTTTAGCCTATCCCCTGAGTTTTAGTTTCAATGACAACACTTTTCAATTTTAGAAGCTATCTTTAGTTCTTTTACAAATCTAGATGATCATTTATGACATCACCATCTTTTTTTTAATGTTCCAAATCCTTCTTTTTATCACTGTGACCAGTTTAAACATAGGTACTTAATAGTTATTTCAGATTGTTCTGGGAGTGGTAATTCTCCTGCTTGTATTTGTTCACTCTCCCTTATCACGGCTTCCTCATACGTGGTTTGTAATTGCTGAACACGAGACCATCTTGTTGGAGTTGTTTGTTTTATATGCTATATGTGTCTCTTGGAAACAGATTCATTGTCAGTCACTACAGGTTTGAGAGCTGTAATTATAATAAGGTGGAGAAGAGGAAAAGAAGCTGTATGTGTCTTCCAAGCTTATGGCTGTGAAGGTGTCCAGTGTGCTTCCTTCTGCTGGAGTCCTAGAAATTTCGACGCTTCTGGTTTTCACATTTATTTCTCAGGTGGGGATTCCCAAGTCACTCGGGTAGGATGAATCTGGACCCCAACCGTCCTCATAGCACAGGCCTGGGATTTTGACTTCTCCTGGGTGACTTTAATTTTCCCCACTCGAGTTTCCAACTTGTGTCTTTGCTGCTTCACTGTTTCAGGCTGGAGCTGTCTAGTCTCTTTCTCACAGAAGGATAGCTCTTTGAAGCCCTAGGCTCTAGTTTGGTAAGGGGCTCACTCCCAGGTCCTGAGCCTTGCATGTATGCAAGACCACATCTCTCATCTTGAGTAGGTCCTAGAGACTCACCACCTAATTCCCAGGACCTGGAGCCACACTGAAATGCCGAGGGCCACAGTTCTATCAGCCCAAACTTACTGTTCTGCCTTTGACTGCTATTTGTTTCTGTCACAAAAAGATTCCCAATTTTTTTCATGGGCAAGCATTATAACCAGGGGCTGAGGAGGGGATGGTAATATTTTATCCATATTTTTTTACAGTTTTAGAGGAGGGGCATACCATCTGCATCCATACATTTTGCTGGAATCCTCCCATCGATCTTGATTATGGCTATAAATGCTGTCCCTAGCACGTACGGAGTACTCAGTAAATATTTTCCAATAAATAAATAAATCTCCAAGGCATGGCTGCCCTTCCTCTTGCCTGAAAGCCAGCTCCAGATTCCCTGCCCCACTGCTGGCCAAACAAGTTGGCTAGACCACCTGAAACGCCACAATTAGAAATTTCTAGTTTATCAAGCAGGCTGTTAACATATGAAAATACCAGATGGTATTTATTGATCTTACCAAAACTCTGTAAGCACGTGTTTATCATAAGTTTTTTTTTCCTCTTGGAAACAGGTTCAATGTCAGTCACTAAAAGCTCAAGAGTTATAATAAGGTGGAGAAGAATAAAAAAATGAATCACTTGGACTATGAGACATTGCCATGGGATCCCGGTAGGTACATCAAGGTGGGGGCTCTGGGATGCCCCCCAAACAGCATGAAGACACAGGGATTTGGGGGCAGAGGGAAGGAGAGAAAGCTCTCATGAGGTGGTCTGGGCAAGTGGGGGCACAAAAGAAACATCTGACCTTCTATGGGCTTGTGCCTGTGGCTCTGATCACCAGACTCACAGGACTGACGCCCAAGTTCAGTCTGAGGCCTTTTGGATACAGTGTGTAACCTTGGGAATGGCTCAAGTTCAGGTGGTCACTTGATGAGGAAAGATACAGTTTAAAGTAGAAGGTGCTCAAGGTAAAAAAAGTTCAACAGAATAAAGTTATGTGAACATGTGCATGACTCCAAATAAAATTTGAGAAGGCTGGTAGCTTTTTTTTTTTTTTTGGTAGAGAATGGCATAGATGTCTAAATATTTTGTACACAGTGAAAAAAATTGGGAAGACATCAAAATTAGCCATGTGTCTAATATTTACAAAATGCAAGCCCGAGAGACCTATAATAAGCTTTTTATTTTCCTTTAGGTAAAATAAATGAATGCAAAGGGCCACAGGCATCATGTCTAAGACACATTACTCTTTCCCTTTATTTTTAAAAGAAAGACGATCTGCTATTTCTCTTTACTTAAGAAGAATGAGACACAGTAATCACCGTAGTTTTATCCGTGGTAACAAACACATGATCTATGGGGGAATAGTCAACTAACATCACTGAGCACTTTCAACATGCCAATCAGCTGAGGTGCTGAGGACATGAAAGAAAGTCAGTCCCCTTCTCTGCTTCCAGGCGCTGGCAGCCCGAGTGGGAGAAAGACGTCAAAAACAGAAACAGAACAAAGATAAGTGCAACATGTTAAGCAGCCTGGAGGTGAGGGCAGTTGAGTTCTACCTGGAGGTGCCTGGGATGGTTTCAGAGGAGAAGCAACATTTGAACTAAGTCTTCAAAAATGAATAGAAGTTTGTTCAATAGTGCCTCAGTTAGCAAATGTACACAGGGAAGGTGTGCGACTGAAGACTGGCAGGTAGTGTGACTGGCACACAGAAGGAGAGGCAGGGGGCGGTGCACGTGTGCGTGTGTGTATGTGTGTGTCATAAAAGGGACAATTCTAGCCAAGGAGTTTATATTTTACTTCTCTAAAAAGGGGTAAACTGTCAGAGCAGAGGAGTAAATGATCGTATTCATGTTTTAGAAAAAAGGCTCTCTGTGACACAATGCAAGATGAGGGAAAACTGGATGAGGGATTACTGGTTGGCAAGGTTAAAGGGAAATGAAATGAAATTACAGTCACAGTAAGAAGGGAAGAGAATTACATAGATTTCAGACTGAAGTTGGCTACACCCAGAGATCAATATCATCTTCAAATATGTTTTTAACCACAATCCACAATAAGAAATGCATTTTAACATCATAATTCAGTATGCAGGCTTGACTACTACCCCCCACCCCCAAAGAATTCACTCAACAGTAAGACAGTGCTGCAGGCCCAAGGCGCTGTCATGCTCATTATCTATCCCACACAGGGAAATGAAAGCAACAAGAGGTGTTCTCAGAGAGCGGATTTGGCCTACATAGATGTTTCCTTTGCAACGATATTGATTTTAAGGTTGTTGTTGACTGGAGGCACTTCATGTTCTCTGTGTTACTTAAGTAACCATTTATCACTTGATGTGACTTGCTGTTCTTTTGTAGTCTTCCTGGTTGATTAGCCTGCATGGCTTAATTAGGTATTCATGAGCATATATCACAGCCAAGCTTTCAGCAAAGCTCCTTATCTGTGCTACTGAGTTCCACATGGTATTTCTGGAGTCAATCTGTTGCTACTTTTAAAATTAAATGAGAGAGGCTGCTATATCCAACTGTTACTGTATTTTATAAATTATTCTGTAAAATGCCTGAAGCCCTGGAACATAGTTTAAAAAAAAAATCAACAACTTTAAAATGTGATGTTAATGTTGGTCTTGATGACCCTACCCTGCAGAGTTAGAACTGCCCGGCCTACTCCTTGTAACATCACAACATGCAAAGGGAAAGTGGACACTTTCAGCAGTGAATGACTATGTGTTATGGGTTCTGTCTTGCCAGCTCCAACAGGAGTTTCCTGGGAAACTCATTTACAAAGCTCTTTAACATATATCATTTTAATAGCTAACATTCATTGAGCATTTAGCAACATGCCAGGCACTGTGCTAAACATTTGATATGCATTATCTCACAGTCTTTAAACCAGACCGATAAATACTATTCATTTAATGTAAGATGAAACTGATGCTCAGAAAAATCAAAGAAACTTGCCCAAGGCCACAAAGCCACTAAGGGCTGAGTCATGATTCAAACTCAGGTTTGTCTGACTTCAGAAGCCAAACTTTTAACCACTGGGTTATATTTCATCTGTTCCTCTAAATACATTTTTCTGAGGCTTAGCGATGCCAATTGATTTACTTGACTATCAGCGAATGTGTGGTAGTAATGATACTTGCACCCAAGCCATCGATGTTAAGTCAGTGCTCCTCCACCAGCCTGCATTGCCCATAAGTTACTGCCCCTGTCCCTGCCCCTGCCCCTGCCCTGGTCAGCAGTGTTCACAGGCAGATAAACACATGGGAGGGAAAAACAGGAGAGACAAAGCTACTTGAGGCCACAGGTACCCAGTGAGGCTGGCTCGCTCATTCTCTCTCCTACTTTACCATTTAAAGTCAGAAGGAAAACAGAGGAAAGAATGCACATTTAGATGTGGCAGGGAAAAAATGAAACTAAATATTACTTTAGCCTAATTTAAGGCAGCTGTGTAATCTATATGTTAGGAGGCAGAGAAACAGTTCAAATGACAGAAAAGGGGTAATGTGTGGATTAAACAAGAACATGTGTTTAAACATTTAAAGACCACATCTTAACATGTGAAAGCCAGTCATAAAAATGGAAATAATGAAATAAAGTTAATATATGTTTCTTTCATCAGAGACTAGAATAAGGAAACGTATAAAGAGAAATCCTGAGTATTGGAAGCTCTAGAACACAATCCCTCAGTGAGGGAAGAAACTCCACAAGCTGGTGCCCCGTGGTTATAAAAGCGTGCATTTACGTAAAACAGATTTTACAATCTAATCATGCATGTATCTTAAAGAACAGGTCAATAACTTAAATCAATTGCTTTTAAACAGTTATGTAAAAATTCCCCTCTAAAAACAATTAAGGAATAGCAAAATACAATGAAGTCAAGCACGAACACTAAAAATTATTAACACCCCAAAAATAGGTTTTTGAAAGCAAGTTATGATAAAGCAATTTATCCAAATCTTCTCTTCCTCAAAAAGCTATTATTTCCACTCTAACTCTGGCCAGTCACTTGTTCTTGGATCTTTGCTTCTTTCTCTAGCAACCCACTCAAAAATTCAAATAATTAAAATTCAATATAATGTTTTTTTTTAAACCATCCTAATTTATTTTTCAACAAATATTTGTAAATGGCATTTGAAAGTAAAGCTTTTTTAAATTTAAACACTGCCATAGACCAGAGTCCCAGTCTGAAAGGCAACTGAAATGCAACACTACTTCAAAAGCAAAATTCATTATGATGAATGTGTCAAGTGAAATTAGAAATCCACTAATGCTAATTGGGTACATTCTAAATGTATTAAACTTCTGAAGATATTTTTATGAACCCTTCGCCATTTCCTATTAACACCCATGCATGGCTGCATTTGGATGTACCCACAATTTGACACAATATAGGTTATTAGGCTTAATAACTTTCGATCTCTCAGGGTGATTGCATAGTCTAAAGAAATGAGAAAAGCTACAGTATGAAAACACTGCTTTTGAAAAGAAAGGGAAGTGATATGTGTAAAATCTTTAAGAGTACAAATAGAGGAAATATCACTTTGTATTTTCAAATATATACGAATTACAGAGTTAGACTGTCACCATGAAAACCTGACACACAAAAGTTGGAACTTGTCAGCCTATGGAAAAATACAAAAAAAAAGTCACAAATGGTTTTGCAAATAAGTTCAAGCAGAGTTATCAATCAATAATTTACATTTCCACAGTGGTCAGTGAGTGAGCCTGGGCCATTCGGGCAGCACCTCCCAGTTTGTATGATTGATGGCACTGAAGACAAGCCCGTTAGCTCACATGTGATCTCGTGGCACCTCTGTCAGAAGCAGAACACGGGATTTCATGGAAGAAGTGTTCAACGAGCAACATCAATGATCTCACAAATCAAACCGCCAGCAGAGCAGAAAGAAAACCCCCACAGGTTTTGCATATGTGGATCTAAACATAAGGTGTTGACAGAAAAATAAAAGGAGGGCCTCTCATTCCCTGTCTCAGTGCTACGGATGGCTACAGATGTGTGTGAGTCTAAAGTCACGGAGGCTTCATAGGTTTAAGTTAAGACAACCTAGGAAGACAGCATCATACCATGAGGGCATTGCTCTGATTCTCAGGTCCCTGATGTACAGACATCCGAAATGATAAACAAGTATGCAGTGTTCACTACAGCTATGAAAATGAAATATTATGACATTCCTTACAGAGATAAAGGCAACTTCACAGTTTCCTTCCAGAAATATCCCAGTGAGGGCTGGTGTCCGACCACCAAGCAGGACAGAGGCAGGAATGTGGGTACGGACACGTCTCCTGGGCTGGCCTCCCAACTTCAGGGCCCCACTCCTCAATTCATCTCCCCTCCATCCAGGGGAGTGATGAGGACATCTGCTTTACTACTGAGCTTTCTGCCCATTTCACACAAGTCTTCAGCCTGTTTAGCCCATGTCTGATATATGTTTAGTCTTCACAGAGATGCTCAAGGCCAAAGATAACACGCAGTGCCTGTTTTACCTCCCAGAAAAACACTTCTTGGGTGAGGAGGTACATAGCAAGCCGATCCTGATTTTCTTAATGCAACGAGGACCCTCCCTATTACACAAGATGCAGTATGTTTCCCAGTGCAAACATCTATTTTTGCACATCTTCCCAGTAGCAGCTCAATTAAAAGCAGGCCCATCAGATTGACACAGTTGCCTTAACTGCTCAGTTCCTGCCACGCTGCAGAGAGCAGGAAAGCACTTAAAGGCAGTCACAAGGCAATTTTCCAGTAAGACTTGTTAATTTTTATACAGTCATCCTCATGCAGCCATCAAAGCAAACTTAATGACAAATCAGTTAAAATAAATTACTTTTAGGAACTTGTAAGGATCGGATAAAAAGCAAACCACATGTGACATCTCTTCTATCCCCCACCCCCCACCATGACAGCACATAATTGTCACCATCTGTGCTGTTTATTCCGTTTGCACAGCCTCCGCTTTCCCACCCACCGCAGATCCACGCTTTGCCCTTCTCGCTTGCCCCAGGAGGCTGACCTCTGCGACTGCAAGGCTGGGTCTGCATCAGCTGTGACCTTGCTCTCCGGCTTCCAGCTGGGCCCCGTCAGTGAGGGCCCCAGAGGAGCTCAGAGGCTGGAGGAGGGAGGGGTCCAGTTGGGCCCCCCTGCCCGCTGCCTCAGTGCTCCTGCAGCCCAGCCGGGCAGCCCCTCCTCCAGCTCCAGCTCTGCAGAGCTCTGCGGTCGCTGCTCCGTCCCCGTATCCCTCAGGCCCCATGTGCGCACAGCTTTGAGATGCTGCTAACCCCTGGCTGTTTTCACCAGCCCTTGTTGGTGCCTGCAACCCTGCCCACATCTCTGTAAACAAGGCCTTCATTCCACTGTCCTCGGTTTGAACAGCCTAAACACCTGTTGCTGGCCAGGACCCTAACTGTCACACTGCCAGCAGCCGCAGGCTCGGGGCTGGGGTCACTTACGTGGACCGTGTGGACCAGGTCAGCCAGCAGGCATTGCTTCAGCCTCTCATCACTGCCGGTCCCGTGAAGCACCAGGTCAGGCATGTACGTGGGGCAGTAACCTGCCAGAAGGGAGCGGCCAAAGTTCCTTACGTTGGGGCTGCTGATGCTCTGAGACCTAAAACAGTATTGGCCCGTTAGAATATACTATTGAAAGTATTTGTGTTACAAAGGAACAAAACCCCCAATAACCCAGGTAGGAAAAACAGATTCAGGGTGGGCCGCTTCGCCAATGCTCTGGCAAGCATGTCACTGGTGTGGGAAAGGGAGAAAGCCGGGCGAGAAGTACATTTTCTGTTGTTGTTTCTGTTGTACTTCGTTTTTAAACCAAAGGACAGGGGAAAAAACCTATTTTGATGGCTGGTTACGAGTTCGCTCTTGTGCCTCATACGGAGCACCCACCAGGCCGTCTGTGTCAAGAGAGTGAAGAAAGAGCAGGGAGCTCGCCAAGGCTCTGGCTTCAGCCCCCGGCACGTCTGCACAGGGCGGGGCCCACGGCAGTGCGTCCGGAAGGAGGGCGCCTGCTGTCAGTCACCACGGACCACGGACCGGACCACGGACCACGGACCGGACGACGGAGCGCTAAGAAGGTGCTGGCGCCAGCCCCTCCGTGCTGTTCCGATGGGCAGGAGACAAGCCCAGCCGCCAGCGAGGCATCCGCCGCCAGCCACGGAGCTGCGGTCCCAGTGAGAGAAAATGAAGTCCCTGCTCCCCCCACCACCTCCATCACGCTCCCCAGCTTCCCCGCAAACGTCACCAAAGTCGTAAAGGGGACCACTGGCCTCCTGGCGCGGAGCTCAGCCCCAGCCCGGGGTCATCCGTGGAGAAAGGGCCGTCTGTACCAGTGTGGTAACACTTTAATACTCCGAGAAGAAAAGCTGTGTGTGCAAAACCGCCAGCAGGAGCGAACGCGACCACGGCTGTGGGGCCAGGAGGACAGTGCTGGCACCCGGTTAGTTCCCTTGCTCCCAGCCGGCATGCGTTACCTTGGCAGAGGCAGCTCCACTTCTGAGGACCCGTCAGTCCCGTCTCTGCTGTGGCCCAGACTCAGCGTGGCCGCAGCACACGGCTCGTCGTCACTGTCTCCAAGAGCGCTGTCGGAACTTTCGTTTCTGGGGATGTCTCCTTCCATCCTGAGGTTGGCCTTCCTGTCCGCATCCCCACAGGGGACATTGGCAGAGACCGAGACACCGGAGTCCTGCTGAGCACACCTGCCAGGGACAGGCTCTATCACAGGTCCCTTCTCATCCTTGCAACGCAGACGTCTGCTTTTCTCCAGGGTCCTCGGTCCAGGCCCTGCCTCCCGGGCATTAGGTGGAAGCGGCTCAGCAGGCTGGCTGAGCTGCCCGGGGGTGCCTGCTGTAGCCGGGGCGCCAGTGCCTCCGCGCTCAGCGCAACCGCTGTCAAGTTCACCTCCACCCCCCTCAGACGACCGATTCTGAGCGTGGCAGACATTGTGTCGGAAGCCAGGCGGGAAGGAGCACCTAGAACCCTGCACGTCCTGAGCCGTGTCAGCAGTCACCTTGGACCTAACTGAGGGACAACCACCTGACTCTGGACACTGTCTGCAGGCCGCCAGCCACTCCTCCATTTTTTGGGTGCGGCTCTCCAAGTCAGACTCTGGAGACGCGGAGCTCCCAATCTGGAACGTGACCTTTTCTAAGGGAGGCTTATCCCGGGAACGCCTGTCAGGGCACGGCCAGGCCGCTGACCGGTCTGGTGGCTTCTTAGGCATCTCCTCTTTCAGTTCCTCACTGATCACCAGTCCCGTCCCCACCGCGTCACAGCTGGAGAGCCTGGAGCAGCCATCTCCTGGTGCCTCGGTTTTCCTTCCTTCCTCCCCACACAACGCGTCCTGAGCTTTCCAAGAGCTGCCCAGTGCTGGCTCCTGCTGTCCCAGGCTGCAGGCCACAGAACTCGTGTTTCCTTCTTTGTCAGGCTGGGGACACGGGTCCCTGAAATCAGTGCCCTCGCGGGTCCCGGCCCAGCCCTCGGGCCCGGGGCTCCTTCCCTCAGCGGTCGCTGTCGGTGGCAGGATGGGGGGAAGGAGAGCGGGCTCACTTCTCACCGTGACGACCACATACTCAGACTCCTCCACCTCTCCCCTCTCCAAGGCTGTCGTGATACTGCTCCCATTTAACACCTGGTCACCTTCTCCGTGGTTCCCACTCCAGGTCAGCTGGTTCTCGTGCAGCTCAGAGCAACGGAGAAAGTAGGTCAGGACATAAAGTATGCGCTGGACCAAGTCCTTCTGCTTCCCCACCACCACAGTGCGAGTCAGCCTCACGGGAGAGCCGATGGCTCCGTAGAGGTCGCCTACAGAGCAAAGTGGACACAAAGACAAAGTCGTCTGGGGTGAGCGTGTTGTGGATATGTCCGCCTTCACAAGACAAAAACAGATGACATATTCCCAAACTAGAATCACTGCTTCTCACACGTGACTAAAGCAAAGGCGTAATTCCTACTCATGACTGTTTCAGTTTGGCCTCTACAGTGGAAAGTTGGCCTGGAAAGGCCTGGCCCGCTCTTCCTGGTTCATGGGGACAGTGCTGGTCCAACACCCCTCGCTGAGCTTGTTAGGTCTTCCTACCCAGCTCAAGGCCGGCCAAATCCTCCCCACCTTCCAAGAAAAGCTAAAGCCAGAGCCCTGGCTATGTGATCAAATCAAATACAGGGATACCTTGGTACTCATTGTTAATTGATTCTGGGAGGCACGACAAGTACCAAACAAATGACAAGTCCTAGGCCAAAATTTTCACATTAAAATGCATCAAGTACCAAATGCGAGGAGTTTCAAAGCAGCCGTGTACCAAGATATGACTGTACTGTATCTTGGAAAAAAGAATTATGAGACGTTTTTAGAAGAACTCCTGGACAACAGGCCTTGGGGTGAAATAAAAATTCAGGCTCTCTGAACCAAAGTGCAGTGAATCAATTAAAAATACTTAATGAAATGGCCTGCTCAGAATTATCTCAACCCTCCCCCGCAACACCTTCCACTTCTCTCCCCACCCCGCCACCCTGCCACCCCCCCCTCACTCCACCTGTAAGAAGAACCAATTTGATTAACAAGAAGACAATCACTTGGTCATGAATAATACGATTCTGAATCTGAATGAATCTGAATATTTCTATTACTTTACATGGAAATTCTACTGGAAAAAATATGGCCCGTAAGTTGTATCCTGACAAGTTGATTAGAAACTGGCTAACAAACCACGAGCACTGGGCTGAAAGGTGAGCAAGGGCAAATGTGTCAACGAACCCAGCAGCACAAGCTTTTCATCAAAGTGTTGGTCAAGTGCCTAACCATTAAAATTACTGCCTTTGATAATCTGATCATTACATTTGATAAGTTATGTATTTGACACTTTGATAATAATAATATTACAACAGAAAGTCAACATTTACAGATGGTGCAGGCACAGTACTGAGTGTTTTACATGGATTTGTCTCGTTTACATCTCTGCATAACCAACCCTGAGAAACTATTATGGAAATAAACAAAATGTTGGAATAAATAAAAATTTGAAAAGATACTAACTAAAAGGGAGGAAATACATGGTAGTAGTTATAAATAAGAACTCAGGAAGTTAGAAAACATCTGAGGAATGCATCTAGGAGGGAAGGCATTAATAAAGGCATGTAGCAGATAGAACTAATTAAATTGACATTGACAGATTAAGATTAAGGAAAAGTTATGGGAACCGAAAGGGAATACTTCCTCGGGAGAGTGTTATGCAGTAAGGCTACTGCACTCAAGAAGGGTTAAAGGGCAGGATAGACATGATGTTAAACAATCCTCTCTATTAAAGGCTAGATTACAAACTAATAGGGCTTTATCTCTGAAGCTTTTGCAACTAACTAAGAAATCATCCAAGAACTGAAAAGAATCACTCAGAATTGTAGTCTGATGTGGGGAGAAGTACTTCAGCTTGAGAAAACTCTCTCTTTTTTGGGGGGTGGGGGGTAGTTCCCTGGCTGAGAGTCAACCCAGGCCTCAGCGTTGAGAGCGCCAGAATCTAGTCAATACAACACCAGGGAACTACCAGGGAACTCCCACTTTGAGAAAACTTTCTTGACAAATAACTTATTATTGTTACTTCTCTGTGATTACCTCTGCCATTGCTGCAGGGTGTCACAGTTATGTCAGGAATTCCTGGGCCATTTGTTAACTCAGTCTCAATGTTAATAAAGAAGATAAGCATTCCATATCTGAAATTCAGTATAAAGAAAGCAAAGAAGAAAGGCCATTTGGAATGAAAATATTATTTTTTAGCAATGTATTTAACTTTCGGTATTGTACATTTTAATAACTAAGGCAGAAATGGAAAAAGGTAAACCAAAGGAAGTCTATTAAAATACAATTTATAATAATTTTAACTATATATAGTAATGAGAGCAGCATGTGTGGAAACAATGCCTTCAGGGCCAAACTTCATAAAATAATGCATCATTAAAATAATAAACCTGTAATATTAAAAATTTACTGGATTTTACTTGAAGGCAAATTTTTAAGTTCCAGACTGATGAAGTTACTAATGTTAGAGTAGATTCTTTTGTTCTCATGAGTATAATTTTGCAAAGTGAAGGCGAGCTGCACAACAATGAGAAGAGACGTTATCATTACTGAACTGTACACTTAAAAATGGTTAAGGTAATAAATGTTATGTTCCAGGCTATTTTTCTGACCACAATTTAAAATAAACTTAAAATTTAAGAAAAAAGAGAGAAAATGGGAGAAAGACAGAAAAAAAATTGGGGCGGGGGAGGCAGGGAGTCTTTGCAGGTAAAACGGGGCACAGCCAGAGACAGACTGGGAAGTAGGAGGGAGTGCGGATCAGGGAAAGGAGACCAACTGAGGGACACAGAGTGGACATCAGAAGGGGAGACAGCAGAGGAACGGAGGGAGGACACGGAAGGAAGAGGGGAAGAACAGACAGGCGGATAAAGAGAGGAAAGGAGAAAGGAAAGAGTGGAGGCACCAAGTGGCAGAGAATCGGGGAGAAAAGCACAGAGGGTGGAGGAGAGGTGGGGAAAGCAGAGAGGAAAACACAGAGGAAGCAGAAAGAAAGGAGCCATCAGGGCAGCAGGAAAGACGGAAACAGGAAAGAGGGGAGAGGATAGGGGCGGGGCTGGAGAATGAGGTGAGCAGTTGAGAATATTTAGGATCACTGCAAAGAGGAGATGGAGAACTGAGACGGTGTGGGAGGGGGCTATGGAGATGAGGAAACAAAAGCAGACAGGGAGAAACGGAGGGAAAATTAAAAAGGAGACAAGGAGAGAAGGAAGTGTCTCCAAGGAGCACATAATTCATTGATCACATTCTAATAAATGTATGCATGCTATGGAGTCCTCTTTAAACTGCTGCCCTCATCCTACACATTGTAATTTACTGTATCTTTACTATCATTTAGTTTAAACTACTTGTAATTTTCCTCTTGTGAAGTACTGTTTTGCTGGGTTATTTAAATGTGGTTGCTTAATTTCTCAGCAGGTGGGGATTTTCTCCTTATCATCTAGTGGACTGGTTTGTAATCTAATTCCACCACATTCTAACAAATATAATTTAAACTTTCGGAGGAAACAAATGAAGAAATTTCAGACTCTTATATTAATTTCAGCCAATGATCCCAAACCTTTTTTTTTTAAAGAAGAAAAGCTACTTTTCATTTCCACAAATCTGAGGTCATTAGGGTCAAAAGAGACCTACATGGAACTTCTTCAATCAGTATGTGACAGACAGTCACATACTTCATGTCCCCCTCCCAAGAAATAAAGGAATTTTAGACTACAACCTCACACTACCTCTGAAACTAACATTTTACAGAACGTGTGTTACTCTGATATCTTCTATTCTATTGTACTTTTTAAATGCCTGTTTTGACCCACTAAACAGCCTCCACAACCCACTACTGTGTGGTTATCCACACTTTGGAAAACCCGTAAGTAAAGAGCACGTGAGGCAGAGGCGTGGGGCGGCTGAACTCCTGAAAAGCCAGCCCAGAGGGTGGGCAGGCCTGCTGCTTCCGGCGTCCTTCCGCTGGGGGGCGGAGAAACCAGGCAGAGGAGGGCACAGAACTGGTGCCCGTCCTGGCAAGCTCTCAGACATGCCTTTGAAATAGTTCACAATAGAATCTTTCCTATTACTTAGGAACCCAGATTAAAATTACATCTGCATCAGTGTACGTTTCTAGCGATGTATATAACATAATATTTTCCTGAGCCTCGGTATAGTTAATAAAATGTAATAGTAATTGTAAATAGGTGTCTTCCCTGTCAAATTATTGAAGCCCTTCGATTTCCTGTAATAATGGAAACTCAATCATCATTTACACTTGGCGTTCCAAAGTTATCACATGACCGTGCCAGGGCCTCATCCTGTCCTCACACCACTGGGGTCAACAGCCAGACAATGCTGGATTGTTTGGGGGAGGGGAGGACGGGAGACTCGAGAAGACTTCATCTCCTTTGAAAAGGGACTGTGAGCCCATAGGAAGGGCCTTTGCCTGTTATGCTAAATACAGGGGAGTAATGGTTCTCAATTAGTTAAATTTCACAGGAGAAGGATGTCTAATTATAAATACATGTATCTAATTAAACGCACAGTGCTCACTTGGCATTGTTTTTAAGTGGGTGATCTGGCAGCAAGAAACACCCTTGTCTCCTTACTATCCAGCCCCCTTACTTCTCCACTTACACGGTACCACCTTTCTCCGAGACTACTGTTCCATAACGAGAATAATGCTCTGTCCTCTCCAGGAAGAACCAACGACCCAGAGGGAGGAAAGCACGCTGAGCTCTTTCCCAAGCTCAGTACTGATGGGTTGTATTAAATCCATTTTAACAGCCATAAATTCTTTATTAATTCTTAACATGCAGTTATTATCCCCCTAACAATGAGACAGGTATTCTCCTCTTACACATCTCATGACCCTGGGCACAAGGGTAAGACATCTTTATTATCCGTAAAATGAGGGCAATAATAATAGCGTTGGAACAAGAATCTAGTAATAGCAACACGTAAAAAGCACTTAAAACAGTGCTTGGCTCACAGAGACAGCTTTCGTTATCGTTATTGTAACAGGCTGTTTTCTAAGATTGAAGTGCTTTCCTCCCGTCTGTAATTCTTTCTCTGGAAAATGCCATGTTAACATTTCCTCAAGTATGCCTTTCTTGAAAAGCCCCTCCATCCCCCTCACTGTATTTCTTGGTACCCTACCAATTTAATATTTTCATTAGCAGCATCCCTAACAAGGGTGCTTTATATAGAATTTAATTCCCACAGCAATCATGAACTGTTTTCACCTCTTTTTCCAGATGCAGAAACTGAGGCACAGAGAGGTTAAGTCACTTGCCCACGGAGACTGAGTTGATCTAGGCGGTCTGGCTCTGGCACCCACGCTCTCAGCCTCTAGACGGACTACACAGTTCCTCTGCTGCATCCTTTCTGCACACCCCCCGTCAGAGGTGTAATCACGGTATCTTCCCATCGCCCCCTGCATTAGGCAGCTAGCTTCTCAAGGCTAAAGAGTGCATGTCATGCAACTCCAAATCCCTGGCACCTAACTCAGGGTCTGGGCAGAGTGAGTGTGCAAGTTTTAGGCTGTCACTTTGAACGTTTGCTAATTGAGAGGTCCAAGTGTATACCTCTCTTCCATATGAACCCCAAATATGCAACTGTGGTCTCGTAAATCCCAGACTCCATACTCAATTATGCCAGAGAACTAGAATCCTGCCTCAGTATAAAGCTTTGAGAAAATAAATGCCACCAACTAACTACAAGGAAGCAGTGTAGAAAAAGATAAGGTTTCTGATTTAAGCCAAAATTTAAAAGGTGGTGAAATTATAGTGTGTTCCTTCCTTTTGTATCTTATTTTTCTCCTATCCAGTCCATCCTCTAGGGAAGTGGTTCTCAGCCAGGAGCTGTCTTGCCCCCTGGGACACTCAGCAATGTCTAAAGAAATTTTTGATTGTCACCACGTTTGGGGGCTGTTACTGGCAGCTAATGAACAGAGGCCAGGTATGCTACTAAACATCCTCCAATGCACAAGACAGCCCCTCCGCCATCCACCCAACAAAGCATGACCTGCCCCGAATGCCGGTGACACCGAGGGTAAGACACCCGCTGCAGGGTGAATTGCTGCGTGGTATGGGAGCACACGTCTACCCACACAGCTCTAAAAGGTGGAGAGCAAGCTGCTGGCAGGGGGCGGGAGAGGACTGGGGCAGCTTCTCAGTTGGAATCTGTGGGCCAATCTCCTATTCCCTGCAGTACCGGGCTGGATAGTTAACATCAAGTAAAAATACTAGCATTTTTCCAACTGGATGGTCAAATCAGGTACTCACCCAGCTGCGCCCAGAGAGGATTATACGGGTGTGTTTTGGCCAGCATGTTGACCGACTGAGAGGTGCGTTTCTCTGAGAAGGCTTTAACAGGAGGGTGATCCACAGGCATGACAGTCGGTACCCAGGCCAGGTGGTAGGTTAACACTGCAGTCAGTAAGGCAGCAAAAAACCTTCAAGAAAGGGAAGAAAACACAACCAGATGAGTCGACGCAGGGGGAGGCACATCCCAGACAGAATGCGCACTGGCCACGGAGTTGGCATGCGCGTCTCCAGGGGGCGGACGCTTACTGGTTCTTGTTGATCTGTTCTATCAGAAGTGTAAACTCCTTGAGAAAGCGCTGGCAGAGCTGGGTTTTCTCCAAAGTGCTGGACATCATGGTAAGCCACACAGGTTCCGCTATCCTTGGAACAGAATATAAGTTCCAGATAGTCCCTCTGGAACACACAAGGGAAGGGACACACAAAACTGTCACAAATACTATTTTTGGATAATCTTCATAAAAAGGCGTAAGGAGATCATAATCTGGATCTATGTTGGACTCAAGGGATTCAAACAGAATACATTCATAACACAGGGGTCAGCAAACGATGGCCCACAGGCCACACCCCGCCAGCGCCTTCTTCCTAAACAAAGCTTCATGGGAACACGGCCGTTTGCACAGCCGTGCACGGCCGTTTGCTGCGCTTGCACATTACCTGCCGCCACCGCTGCACGATGGCACAGCTGAGTAGCTGTGACAGAGACCCTTTACAGAAGATGAAGACCAACACTGATGTAAAACATTTATTTTTAAAACAATTTTCACAATGCCTTCTGTCAGATATGGGCTCATTTTTATAGTAAAGAAATAAAGGAAGAAATAAAATATATGCTATACCACAAATTTGACTGGGACAACACAACTCTCCTAGTTTCTGGTCAGTAGTTATTTATTCAGAGAACCCTAATTCATATTAGATGAAAAAACTACATAAATGACTCTTCTTCACTATACTACATACTGAGTTTTTATACTAACAATCAAATTCATAAAACTGTAAGCTATTAGAGAAACTGACTAGTCTAGTTCTATCACTTTACAGATTAAGAAGATGAAGCCTAGAGCAATTATGTTACTTGTGTAAGACATACAAACACTGAACCACAAAGTCAGGGCAAGAATGCAGGTCTCCCAACACCTGGTGCCGTGGGCTCTACTCCAAGCTATAGGACTCACGAGTGCTTTTCCAATGAGCACACTAACTTAGCTTAGGGTCGCTGCTGGGATTTCTGAATTTACAACACATCCACTCTTCCCTACTGAAGATAGATGGACATACTCTAATTTGACTTTCTAGCTGTGTGCATAAAAGAATTGAGACACAACAGAATTCTATTTTGGCAAAAAACAGAGCATTTGCTGAGTTAGACAGCAATGACGAGTTATGGTCATATAGAACTGGGATTCATTTACTAAAACTAGGTGTCCAAACGCTAACACTTTGTTTTATCACTAGTTCTAGAGGGATGGGTAGTTGAAGTAAGAACAAGACCTCTCTGTGTACACAGTGAGTGAGGCTTTTGGATTCGGTACCTTCGGATTCTTGACCTCTTGAGAAACTGGCTCTAAGAAACGGTGTGATAATCCCAGCTCAGCCGCTGAAAGAGAACCCTCTGGCTCCCCAAAGTAGGTCAGCTTTCCACCGAGACACTAGGGGCAAGGCCTCTAGTAAACTGGTACCCAGATTACAAAGATAATCAATTGGAAACTAACAATGAAGGCGCACTAGGGTGACTATATAATGTCCAGACCAGCACACTTATGGGAGGACACCGAGTATAAACCAGGACTGTCCTGACAAAGAGGAACGTGTATCTCTCTGACAGACATACTCTCTTCATCTATGCTTTGGACGAACATCCTTGAACTTGTTTCCACACCTGTAAAATGGGGTAATAGGGCTTACTCGCAGGGCTTTTGTAAGGATGACAGGAAATAATGAATGGGTTTGTAAGAGACATTTGAATATTAGTTTTCTCCATTCATCCTGTTAAAAACAATCATACCAAGTACCCTCTGTCAGGCAGTAGTTGACGATTACTTGGTACTGGGTGACTTAAATTTTTTGCTTCTTTGGTCTTAGCTTCCATCTTGAAGGAAGGAGCCATTAACGTCACCAAAATTGCCAGCTCTCTAATTCTTCCAAGTCACGGTCTCTATGTCTCCCTAGAGCCATGGCTGCCACTGCTACTGTTGGATCTGACAAACTTTGTGAATTTACCTGAACTCTCCCAGAGCTTCCATCAGACGGCTGACATAAAACTGGACGCGGAGACTTGATTCTGCTATCTTCCTACAGGAGATCATGGCCTTCATTGAAGAGAAACAAGCCAAATTACTCTCTGAGAAGAAACTGCTTTATAATCCTACCGGGCTTTATTAGTAACAGACAATATTATAACCCAAACACTCAAGGCAGTATAACTAAAGTCATCAGGAAGCAGTAACTTCCTTTCCCAAAGCAATGCAGTATCTCATATCTGACCTCAAGGTGCCTATGGACCCGCCCCAGCTGCAGACGATTTAGGTTCTCTGGGAGAGATCTGATACCTCCACAGAGAGATGCTGCCATCTTCAAAGCCCTGCAATCGCTTCTGTACTTGAGAGTGGATTGCATTCTTATTACCTTTTCAATTGCACTCTTCAGCCTGTTCATGTGAGACTCAAACAAGGGGAAATGAGAAAAAAAGAAGTCCTGGAAATTCCTCTGAGCTTCTTCTTTCTCACACAGGGAAAAGATGATGCTTATGGCAATTTTCTTCCTCCGAACTATGGCTGGATTAGAACTGCAGGTTTCTTCAGCCAAGCTGAACGTCTCGTCAGTGGACCTGGAGGAAAAGTTAAGTGTGAAGAGTTGTACCGGCGAATCATGCTGAAGATGAGCTCTAATGCCAGCAGATGGCACTCAGGCAGATAATCCAAAACACAGAGCGGGGCAACTAAGCAGAGTTCATCTACCTCTAATTCTTTCTCTTCTGTAGTTCTCTGCCTTAAAAATAAATAAAAATATCAGCTTGTCACACAGTAGTATCCTGACCTGAAAAGAAACAACTGAAAACTCAATGTAGTTTCAAATGTCCCCTTGTTAGACTCAGTCTTTTTCCCTGGAAGAAAAGATTCTGCATCAGGTCAGTGGTATTTAGGAAGGGGTGTGAAACATCTGTTCACTCAGAACGTGGGCCCCTTTGTTCTGGTTGACAGACACGGACAGGTAATAAAGTGGGAAGAGAGAGGATCCTGTGTGGTTTTCCGTTTAACCAGGGATCACATTTGGATGCTCCCTTTCTCAAGGCTATTCCCATTAGACGAAGCTACTCATATAAAGGCTCAGATTAAGCCATGTGACTGAGTAAACTCTGAGAAATCCCTCATGAGAAAGAGCTACTTCTCTTCTGGTATAGTCAAATCCTCAAAAACTTAAGATTCTTTCAAGAAACGGCTTCCATGATAAGAGAATCATGACACTGATAAATGCTGAATATATTTTCAATTTGTTTTAAGCCTCACAAATATGGCCCAGCCACGTTTCTTATTTAAGTCTTCCGAAAAACCAGCACAACTCAACCACATAGCTATAAACAGCAAGAGTGAAAGTTAAAGAATAAATTTGTTTTTTCTATAAAGAAATCAAAGCAAAGGACATAATACTGCAAATGAAAGTACCTAGCCTGGCATGTGACAGTTATGCAATAAGCATTCTCTTTCTCACTGATGCTACCATTTAGTCTCAGATCTCTGCCAAATATGGGTAAATACCATAATACTTCCCCCATTTTCTTTACTACCAACTACAACACAACAATTACTTATGCTTGGCAGAACTGGAGGCACTTAGCCTCTTACTCTTGGTCTTAAATTTATTTAGGGCTGTACTTATAGTCTACAATGTGCCTATGATTTCAAACTTAATCCACATTGTAAAAAAATACACATATGTCACAAGTTTTATGGTCAGGAAAGCTGTTTTATTTTTGAAGGAAAGGAGAAAGACATTTTGTTCTAACCTCAGAGTTATGTTACTGTTCCTCGCGACTTAAACAAGATCCCGGAGATGTAGGTGTGCCTGATAAATCAGTAAAAGGCTCTCACTAACAGACATGCCACTGGAAGGATGTGATCTCCAGGTGTTGTTGTAAATGCTACGCATTAATAACCATCACTGTTTTCTCTGACAAATTCCTAGATTCTAATCACCTGTTCCTCAGAAAACAATTCTTGAGGCTCTCTTAGAATTTTACATAATTTCACACAATGCTCCTCCTCTTTTCCGAAGTACCTGGATTGTAACTTTGTTTTCTGCACCAGTTCATTTCTAGTTGGTATGGGAAATTCTGAGCTTATCTGGTACCAATACTTTCTTGCAACCCTTTCTTCTTCACTATCTTCTCTTTCCCTTCTATTCTAAAAGTAAAATGATCACATCAGTCCATTCACCTTTGGCCAATGTGGTCTTTAATAATCAAACTGCAATAAACACTGAACCCTATGCAGATTTATGCATCTTCATCTCTACCCTTAAAAACAATATCTACCTTAACGTGGCAGAGAGTGCCACCTACTGAATCTCTGGAAAACTTTCATAGCTATTAATAGTGTGGGTAGCTCTTACTTAGGTCACTTATCTCTCTACTGAATTCTAAAGCAACTGACTTTTATTCTGAAATCTTGGATCAATCATGCAAACTGGAATAAATCAAGGCATGTAGTATTAAAATTACATTTAAAAAAATTCTTCCACAATGAAAAGGTTTCAGAGGTCTTAAAAAATTCAGGCATAAACTCAAAGACTTCATCTTGTCTTTACCCTCAAGTCACCTACAGGTAAGGTGCCACAGATCATTTTGCAAATGTGAAAACTGAGTCAGTGATTAATCAACTTGCTTCAGGAACAGAAAACTTCTTAGTGACAATACTGGAAGTTAGAACTCAGGGTTCAGCCTTGCAGTCTGGGCTCATTTCTTGGACAATGGAAATGACCAGGGACACTGTCCCCATGTCTGATCCATCTGCTGGTGTGTGTGCCATCAGATGCATCTTGCCAGCTGGAGCACTGAGGAGAAGCAGATGGGAGCAAACACATCAGCTGACAGGCCTTCAAGTCCAGCAAAGACTGCCACTACCCACTTGATTTTTCTCCTTATAAAAATCAAATAGTATTTTGTTGACATTATAAATATGCATTTATATAGAATGTGAGTATTTCAAGATCGTAAGTAAAGCAAACACTATGATTATTTCAGTACATCTCAATGACCCATACTGGATATAGGACTGCTTTCTCTAATTGTTTATCTCAGCTTTGAACTTATGTTGAATCTATCAATATACTGACATATGAAATAGCCACTTCTGTAGGTCAAAAAAACATCTCATTGGCACCTTCACATAGTTGGTTCAATTCAATAAATCACTTCAAGAGCTTTTCAGGGACACTGTACCTTGCTCCTTTAAGGTTTCAATAGCCTCACTAAGGGATGGAAGCTGCAGCTGCTGTCCCACTATAGGCAGTACTTTTGTACCAGCTGCTAAATGCCCAAGCCTGATGCCCATCCAGTAACCAAAGGTTACCACCCGGCACAGCAGGGGGCCTTGCAGCATGTCAGTGTGGAACACAACACTGCAAATAAAGTCCTGTTAAGGCCATGAATAACTTCCCTCTCTTTAACTCTTAGGAAGAAAGTTTTTGACTCTTGTGAATTTTCTCTCAAAGCCAGAGGAAATCATGTTTTTGGCACCCACTGCTCTCCTGTCTAGCACAAGACACTAATTTTCCCATGCACACACCTGCCCAAAGGGAGAGATCAATTGCAGCATCTTTTAAATGAAGGGATCCTCACAGGCATAGGAGTCAATTCAAAACGTCCTCAGCCGGTCTCAGTACCAAATAGCACTGAATCCGGGGCCAGATCCACAGGCATGCATCCTGCCCACAGAGCCCTGCTCTCACAAGGGTCCCAGGCTTGGTATAATGTTCTGTGACTGCCATCTTGAATTCCTAATAATTTTACCTTTGAACATGTAAGTGAAGTCTCATGGGACAATGAAGCACGTGTGTGAGCAGTAAAGATACCAGGCAGCAGCGTGCACAGTGGGCACAGGCTCGAGGGCACGCAACCCACTCACTGAACAACTAGCCTGGCGGTTGGGTACGCACCCACGTGTCCTGACAGTCCAGGGTGCCACAAGGCCTCAATGTGGCAAGGTTGGGACCTGGGTCTAGACTGGTGGCTGTTTTTAGTAAAAGGAAGATGTCTAAAGGGGCAGGCTTTTAAGACCCACCTATTTTTTTTCCGATTGTAGAAGCCCTGTAATAACAGTGAGGATGGTAACACACCTCCCGACAGCTGCAGTAATAATAACAATAGTGATGGCAATAATAATAGTCCATAAGTCACATTGGCCATATTTCATTTACCGTATCTCATCCTGGCCTGACTTGACTTGCTGTATGTCATTTAACTCTCCCAACAATGCTGTGAAACTGGTACTAGCACAATTAGATTGCAGGTGAGGAAGCAACACTTAGAACCCAGGTTAGCTTTTCTCACACTCACCCAGTGAGGGGCAGAGCTAGGGTTACCCCCACACCAAATTCCAAGCTCTTAACCGTTCCACGTCAAGTCCATCAACCAAAAAGCAGTTCCTCAGTGAGTGATGCAGCTATTTTTCTTTTGTCTAGTTCCCTGGGATCGTGAGAGCAACAGAAGAGAGGCACGCAGCCTGACATGTGCGACACACACATCCTGGCCTCTCCTTTCTCAGTGTGTCCTTTCAGTGCCATCTCTTCCATGAAAAGCTCCCCAATTCCCACCATGACCACCTGCAAGTGTTCTCTCCCTTCTCTGAGTCCCAAAGCACTTTCTGCCACTCTCCAGCATTTATCATTTAGCATCTTTATACCATTATTTATGGTACATATCTGTAAGCTACGTAACTGCAGGCAGGTAGCTGAATCCTCTTTACACTGTCACAGATCCTTACACACAGTGATTACTTGTCAATTTACTAAACCAACCAACTTATATGTAAATTTTTACAGGTACAACCTATTTACATGTGAATTTTAATTTTTTGTGCTGCAGGAAAAAAAGGTTGGAAGCTACTGATATAACACCATAAGCCAAAAATGTGCACTTTGCAGACAACTAAACTAGATCTAAAAACCAACTGAAATAAAGGCATATTCATTTATTATCCAATTCATGACTGCTGAGTTTAAGAATTTCAGTTTTACAAAGAGAGTATGTTGCAGTCTGTGAGTCTGTGTACTTGTAGAGACTACCATGGGGTCTCTGTAATCCAAGGAAGAGATTTAGTCCACCCTTCCAAGTTGCGAGAGCTACAACTGGAAACAAGCCTACGAGGAGAGAGAGCATACTACTCATTTTACCTTAACACCAGATCTAGCTCAGTCATGGCACAGCTACCCAAACATCTCCCACTGTCTTCCAAACCAGGTTTATCTTTCTTTACTCTTTCTGGGAAATATCCAACTTTAAACTTGCAGGCGAAACTGAAGCGAATAAGAACATTCCAGCACTCTTTTCCCCTTGACAACAGGTGAGTGCCCCCTGGCCATCGCATCACGCTGCCTGCACGAGTCCCTTTCTCAGCAGGTAGAGCCATGCAGCTCACCTCCTTGGAAAGATGCCATTCTCCAGACTCGTTGTCTGACTTCGAAGCCAGCGGCGCTGGTAACTGCTGGAAGAAGATGTAGAGGAGCTCGGCGAGGGGAAAGGTGTAACCAAAAGGCTGCTCAGGGAGGCTGCGGGGAAGAAAATTCGAAAGTTGAACGTTGTAGTGAATGAGTAATCATGCCAAGTAACCCAAATTTTCAGGTTTTACCAGTCATTTCCAGCAGGGGGAGACTATAACTTATCTCTTACTATGACTTCTGTGCCTTCTTTAAAAAGGAATAATTAAAAGAAACAAAGATTACAGACATAGCAAGGGCATCAATTAGCAGGCCCCATATTAGAAATGCAAAATAATGATCACTCATTCAGGCAGAGTGGAGACTGCAGGTATCTGATAAAATGGTCCACATAACCTAACTGTATATTGCTACCTGGTAACCAATGCCATGCACGTTTACTGACACGTATTGCCTCCTCGTGTCTATTTCTTTACTCTATACTTTGAGGTAAAATGTAGGTGAACAAATAGTTGCTCCCATAATATCCTTTCTCCTGCTCCCCATCTCCAAATACACAATAGTTATCCCTCTTTCCCACCAGCCCTCCTGCAGCTCCCTTGGTTATGAAAGAGCAACCCCTAGTCTTAAATTTATGTTTTCTGCTTGGATTATTTATTTGCCTCCAAGCCTCTCTTCCTCCTACTACATAATTTTAGATGCCCACACTCGGGCTTGTATCATAGGAGCTGGCGTGCCAACCTAGACTTCTCTAACAGGTAGGGAGGCACTGGTCCCTCTCAGGTACGCAAAGGGTTTCTTCCAAATCACAGCTGCTTGGGAGATGTCTACTGGTTTAAAGAATGGAAGGAGGTCACAAGATGTTTTCTCCTTTTACTTCCCTAGGGCTAAGGAATTAGATACTGAGATGTCATTCAGTTCAGTGGAAAAGGAAATGGGATGTTACAAATGGCTGGTCAACATTTTCAGAAGCATATCACAGGGCAAAGGGAATTGATTTCAGTAAACACAGTGTACTATGTTCATGGATATCACTTGATGAGGCAGTTTCTCCAAATAAACTATTACATTTTTATACACTTTTATAGGCCAATGTAAATAACCTGACTATCTGACCTGAGTTCTTAAACATGACAAGAGTTACTTGGCTATTAGCCAATGATCGATAAACAAATGCTGAGTGTCTACAATGGCCAGGTGCTGTGCTAGGCAACTGGGGTACAGTGATGGTCAAGACACCCACAGACACATCTGTTTTCATGGAGCTTCAAGTCTACAAGAATATCAATGAACTTCCCAGGGTACAAAACTTAGATGCATAACGACTCAAGCTTCTTTCCGCAGCAGAGGTCTATGAGACGCTTTTCTTCTAAACTAGTCACTCTCACAGAACATTTGTCTGGTCGATTTTAATCACCTTTGCATGCCTTGTTCCCAGGACAGTACCCTGAGCATAACAGACAATAAATGTCTAATGAATGCATGAGCCTTCTTCACTAAAGTGTTACTCAGATGTGGCTGGTCCCAGCAGGTGGCCTCGGTGCTGGCTGGTTTCAACCTGGAGGCTTGCCTTAAACTCCCACAATCAAATTCACTTCTCAAATATCAGTGAGTGGGTTAATTTAACTTAGAACTTTAAAAGGAGATAGAAGAGAGTTTTTCCTCAAAGTCACACAAAATTACTTAATAAAAAAATCCCAATTAAACATTGCTGCCCCACCCCCAAGTCTTCAAAGTCCCCTATTAAGATTCAGAAGATCCCTGTTCCCTATTTCCAGATCTTCAGGGCCCCTGCCTCTCTCTCTCTCTGTCTTATGCTGAGTGACTGAACTTCCTTTTGGCATGTGGAGGACACAGCTGGGAGGCAGTGCTTGTATTACAAACATTTTTTTCTCCGTGTCACAGAAGCAAGATGGAGATGACTCTGAGGTCCAAATTACTCTGGAAACTGTATGGCTGTATAATTCAGTTTAGTAAACTGAGTAAGAGCCCAGGCTCCTTGTTCGAATCTCCGCTCTGCCACTCACCAGCTGTGACACTGGGTAGTCCACTTACCCTATCAGCTTTCTCATCTGTAAAACGGGGACAAAAGAGGAGCACGTCTCAGTATTTTTCATGATAGCTGCGATCTGCTAGTGGGTTATGAACTGTTCAGTGGATTGAAACCAATATTTGAAAAAGAAGAAAACAAAAGACTATAGTGTAAATACTGATGAAACTTCTGTTTATTAAATATAAAGATGTCCGTTACTGGATCTTGATGTAAAATGCATTAGCATGTGTTGCAGAAAAAAGAAAAGTTTAAAAAACATTGATCTATTTCCTAAGGTTCCTGTGAAGATTAAACAAATCAAAGCATGCAAAATGCTTAGGCTAGTGCCCCATAAATGTACACTTCCACTCTCTGTGATAATTCTTGGAAAATGTGGGCTAAGTGAGACCTTTTGGAATACTTAAAGGTTAATTCTGATTAGTTAACTATGAAAAGAACCTAGGATTTGTCATACAGACATGACAAGGAAAGGTAAAAAATTAAAACAGTAAAACGAGAAGAGTATATTCCTTTTCTTCTCCTCATTATAAAATGATGAATAATAATTTTTATGGTAAAGAAATGAAATATTAAGCTAAAGTGCTGGCTTAGTGCTATCCAGCATTTCCCCATAAAAATATTTTAGTATTATTTAAAAATATTTTTATGGAAAAGTATTGTGGTATACATGGTAAATCAGGCATTTCCATGAGAAAAAGGTGGATTCAGACATCTGTTCAATACAAATTTCGTGCACCTAGCTGTTGGCTAGGCTCGTGGTCTGAAAGGCAGTGCAGTGTGATGCGATGCTCAAGCTCCTGTGCACTCCAATCACTGGAGGAACTTGTTTAAAAACAGAAGTGTATGGGCCCCTCCTCGCTGATTCACACCTCCTCTGCTAATGGGGCCAGGCGCCTACAGGACGCTGAAGAGGTTTTGCACAGAGTTTTTGCACGTGACTTAAGCAGGATGCATTCCAGCCCCAACTGGGCCCCCAATTAGCTCTGTGAGCTGGGTAAAGAAATTCTCCAAGTGGTGCCTCAGTTATAAAATGTGAGACTTTTAGTTAAATTATGCACAGGCTCAGTTTTAGCTTAAACGGTGTTATGTCTAATGCTCCTTAATAGTTTTAGTATCACTTTTCTTTTTAGACTCCTTTCATAATTAGAAAAAAATGTTAATAAAAACATGGATTGCAAAGACTTGTGCAGTTTTGTGCACTAATAAGAAAATTAAAATTAGCCACAATCCCATCCTAAGAGATTACTATTTACTGTTCACATTTTGTATGGAGATAACTCACAATTTAAAATGTGTTCTTTCACCTCCACCTCAAGGTCTCAGATTCATCCTGTCTGAGGACTCTTCAGTTAGCATCCATAGATTCCTGCAGAATATGCCACTCTGGTGGATGATGCTGATAATGGGGAGGCATGTGAGGCGGGGGAGGGTGGGAGGGGTGGCGGGGTGTCAGTGGGGGTGGGGGGCTACCGGGAAATCTCTGTACCTTCCATTCAGTTTTGCTGTGAACTTAAAACTGCTCTAAAAAAAAAAGTTTATTTGAAAAAAAATTAAGGTGTTTTAAAATCACGGTGGCACATCTAGAAAGGAAAAAGCAAAAACGTCAACAAATTTGTGAAACGGAAGAATATAAATGTGCATTCCAGAACACCAAAGTTCTGCCTTGAAATGTGAGAAGTCTAAAGAAATGAAGAAACTGAGTTCTGCCCAAGCTACAGTACAGATTGCCAAGTTCACATATATGGAAGACAAGGGAAAGCCCAAGGTAAAGATCTGACAGTAAAGACAGAAAGCATTTTTAGATTTGGACAGTTTAGTACTTACACAGACAGGGAAAAGAAGAACACGCCTAAGGTGCTAGTTCCAAGTGATCCTTGTCTCACATACCAAAAAGGGCAACACTGACACTAAAGGGGTGTCAACAACACAAACTGGGGGAACCCCTGTTGCTGCACAGCAGTGCTAGACCCTAGCTAAGCAATTTTATGTTCTGCAGCTCTAGTCTGAGGGGCCAAGGTAGAAAGCTCTGTATCTCATCAGAAGCCAGGAGGTGCTGAGAAACTGTCTCATGACAATTTCCCAGGGGAGATAGAGCAGTGGGTGGGGGGTGACCTCCTAGCAGCTCCTAGAGGTCTCCCGTTCTCTCATGCTCTCATAGGACCCCAACTTGTACTGCTGAGACTCAGATAAGCAGGAGTTGAAGCCTTTGCCTATAGGGATACTTACAAGGTCAACGGGGTGCCATGGCCTTTCCCCTATACAGACCACAGACAAAAGCAGTACATGCCTTGATTCCTGCACTGCTCTACAAAGCACTTTATCAGTTAAGTCAATGAAGTACAAATGGGATGTCATTTTGTATTATTTGACGGTGATCCATGTGGTACCAGGGTCTGACTATTTTTTGACATGTGACTGCTGATAGCTTTTAAGGTTCACCGCTACCCTCTTTCCTTTTCTGCCCCTTATCTGGGTGAGCTGATGAGAGAGCCTTGATGTTCCCTACTTTGCAGCCAGTGGGAAGTTCATGCCTCTTGCTGGACCCCTCACCCTGGCCCTGCCATAAAACACCAAAATCTGCTCCTTTCCCTTTCTCTCGTTACTTTCTAATCAGCGTGAGAAGCCACACTGCTCTCAACAGAAAGCCTCATTATGTGGGTAATAAATCTTTTCATTTTGGTGTATGTGTGGTGCTCTCAGTCTTGACATCCAAACACAATTTTGAGTGTGGGGTCCATCTTGTATCTACATAGTGGTCAAAACACACATCCTATTTAAAAACTATGATGATGTGTATGCTTTCCCCGATGGTTCATTTTAAAACACTCTCATAAAAATGTTTGAAAGTACATATTAGAAGCTGCCCTCATACTGATCTTCTGTGTATTTTACTACTGTTAAAAACAGAGAAATTGCAGTTTTACAGATAATGAAGAAATTATTTTTCTTGTTAATGATTTGGACATTTTGATAAGGAAGAGAATCTAAACCTGAATTAAGGTGACAGATTAGCAAGGCTCAATGACTCTGATCTCAATCCTGACCCTCTGAGCTTCACTCTACTCATGTACCCAAGATTTCCAAGTTTTAGCTTCTGCTGTAATCCACCTCTTAGTTTACAGCCATATTCCTGTTTTTAAATTATAGTTGACTTCTCATAGCTGGAGAACTTACAGATACTTCTAACTGAAACATTATCTCAGTATCTGTCTCCCCAGACTGGCCTCCTATTTTCCCTGTATTGGTTAATGCCACCATCCTCCACTGTTTCTCCAAGTTAGAAACTGGAGAGTCGCCCTTGGCTCCCCCTGCTCCCCCATTTCCCACATCCCATCAATCACTGAGCCCTGCCAACATTACCTCCTAATTCAGCTGCATTCATCCCTCTTCTTTCCTAAGACTTTATTTGAAAATTTCTAATGGCAATCACTAAAAAACCCCTTAAAAGTAACATATCTTTTTGGTTTAAATATGCACAGAGGACATATTCAAAATATTTACAAGAGAACACGTGTACAATGAGAATGCATTTCCCCTCCCCACCTGTCCCAGAGACATCCTATAAATACACTTACCTATCTTTAGGGAGATCCTGTATATGCCTTTTTTGAAATAGAAATCATAGTTTACTATAACACGCTGTTGATACACCTTTCTTTTTTCACTTAAAATACAAAGTTGATCAATTAATTTTATGAACTCCTCCGAAAAAGTGCTACATACCTCATTGTTGAGTATCACCATGGTCACCTTTGATGTACTCCCCTTGGGAGGCCATGCACTGATGCCAGCACCCAGTCAACCCTTCAAAGCAATTTTGGAACTGTTTTTCTGGAAAGGCCGTCAGAGCTATTGTCGTGCCCAATGTGTGACAATTAAGTGTGTGAACTTGCCACTGTGTGCTTATATGTTGGCAGCACTGTACAAACAATTCGGTAAGATGTCAGAACCTTGGCAACCTTACCAAGTTGTCTGTACAGTGCTACCAACGTAAGCACATGGTGGCAAGTTCGTGAACTTCATTGTCAGATTTTGGAATGATGAGAGCTCTGATGGCCATTCCAGAAAGAGTTCCAAAATTGTTTTTAAGGGTGGACTGGGTGCTGGTGTCGGTGCACAGCTTCCCAAGAGGAGTACTTCAAAAGTGATCATAGTGATATGCAGCAATGAGGTATGTAATACTTTTTTCTAGGATGAGTTCACAAAATTAATTGTTCAACCTTGTATATAGTTAAGAGAATTTTTATATTTCAAGGCATGCCAACCTTCCTTAATCCTTTCAACTGTCACATGGTATTCCTTTACTGGGAAGTACATAATTTAACCAATCCCTAGTGCTGAACATTTAGGTTGCTTCCAAACTTCGGTTAAGTAACAATATCTCATCTTGTCTCCTATTTCTACTTCTCAGCTTCCACAGTGACACTAGAAAAAATGGTTCTCAAACTTGTTATGAATAAAAGTCTGTGAATGTGAATATTAAAAGTTTTGAATAAAAATAAAAAATACACACACACACACACACACACACACACACACAAATTTCTCATTTGAGTTCCTTAATACATTACAAAAATCTAGGGAGTAAGGTGTAGACCTTTGAGTTAACTGCTAATATTATAAGGTAAATAACATTTTGAGCTGATTATTTAGTTTGTCCCTTTACTGAAGAAGCTTTGTTAAAAAAACAGTCTTTCTAACTTGTTAAGGCAATAAATGCGTTGGATATTCTTTGTATTGCTCTATTTTATTCTGTGTGTGTACGTTACAAACTATGCAAGAGGCAATGAAATACTTACTATGAGGAGTAAAATGCATTAAGGGCAGACCAAAACTAAGATTTTCTTTCCTCCTTGTTATTACAAAAAGCTACTGGATAACTCAGGGAAAAAAGGTTGTACATTTTTCTCAGACACAATTCCAAAAAGGGGAAGGGGAAAAAACAATGGACTGTTGTTCAAAATTTAATGCTAAATCAGATAATCATTTTATAGTAGTTTCTCTCTCTCTCTCTCCCCCCTCACCTAGCCTATTCACTCTTGGTGAATGAGAAAGTATCGCCATTAATCCACTTTAGCAATGACTATAAGGGCCCAGACGTTTTCTGAAGCAGAGTTTGTGAAGCACCACATGGACCTAAACTATCGAGCCTGTCAAGTGATGTCCCCCACCACTAAGTGGCCGCACCCACAAAACGCCAGTTCCAACTCCTTCGCACAGCACTTGGCGCCATTCAACACCAGCCTTCCATCACCAGCCTGACCTTGACATTCCCTCATATTCTCAACCTGATGTTCCCATCCTGCCACTGTTCAAACATTCTAACAGTGTATACTCTCAAGGATTTACACCTTTGCACGAACTATTTTCAGAACTGCTCTTTTCCTAAACTCTGATACAGTTCTTTTCTACCTACAAGGTGTCACTCAAATATCACCTCTTCTCTGAGGCCATCAGTCTGGCTCCCCAGGCAAATTCTTCTTTGCTCCCACAGAATTTTATGGGGTAGTACTTATCACATTGTGTTTTAACTCTTGGTTTACATGTAACCCTGCCTGAGGGCAGGTGCTATATTTTACGCGCTTCAAAAACACCCCAAATTCTGGTAGAACCTAACAACACAAGGGGCTAGAAAATCGTTATTCAATAAATAAATGTGGCTTGATGGTTGACTAGTCAGGAGTCGGTGCTCCCCTTCTAACTCCCTCCCTCAATTTCACCTGTATCAAACTGGTCTTCCCATGGAAACCACCAAAATAATGTAGTTCTCTAAATTCACAACCGTGTTGCTCTCTTTAGCCCCGGAGAACACTATGCACAGAACTAGTCTGCTGCTGAACGGGAAGTAAGCTCCTCCCTCCATCCCTTCCTGTGACGGCTGCCTGCAGAAGGGGAGGCTGACAGAAGGGACTGATGGGAAAGGACACAGAACATCAATTGTCGGAGAACTGCTAAATCTCCTTTAAAATTCCATTTTATCCCGAAACAGGTTTCTCTATCAACAATGATTTTTAAAATGAACAAACAAAAAGCTTTTCTAAAGTTATTTCTTTACTAGATGACTGAAAAAAAAAAAAGAACCTTAAATTATTCTTCAGACCTAACTTGTAATCATCAGAATTCCTGGTTCCATTCATAAAGCCAGTTACAAGATGGACGGGTGTCAGCTCTGACTTGACTGATTCAACTGGCCCAGTACATACAACTAAAAAAATCACCCCCATCTTGAAAGGTGCCTGCTAAGTAACTGGAAATGAGTGGATGTGTGTGAGATTATAGGTACAAGGAATTGTTCAAAAGCACTGTACTCTAGTTAATGAAGTTGTTTACTATAGGGGTACGGGCTAACAATTCTAACACTGCTATAAATGTATATACTAAAGTAAAATAATTAATTAACTGCATGGCAAATGGTGAGAACCAGGCTTCTTATGGTTGGAGTTGGAATTTACAGAAAAGCGAGGGGAGGAAAGTAGAATGTTCTAAGTGGTGATGGGTTACAAATAATGGAGATATCAGTACAAACTCATATTAACTTAATATAGATACAGATGCTACATACAGCAATATTTATATGTATAGGTATATATATGTAGTTAACACGAACTCATATTTTTGCTCGTTAGCTGAGACAGTGTAAGAAACGACAACGGTAGCAGCAAGCACGTGTCATATCCAGATCTTGGAAGCTAATACCACTCTCCAAAAAGGACAAAGCTCCAGGGAGAAATGGCTGATTCTAGGGCTGAGGTAGCAAATATATAGACATGCCTGGAGCATCTGGTAGTCCCAGAAAGTAGGGAAGTGTACAAAATATTTTCTTTCTCTCCCTCTGCCCCTCTCTCCCTCTGGCAGTCCCAGAAAGTAAGGAAGTGTTCAAATACTTTCTCTCTCCCTCTCCCTCTCTTCCTATGTGGATATGTTAAGAAACATAGGAGCCACCTTAAAGAGCTCCATGGCTTCCATGGCCAAAGCTGGAACGGTATGAGCAACTAAATAAAATACAGTAGGTTATAACCCAAAGTATAAAATATGTATCTATGAATCCATAGTGATATAAATGACTGACTGACTGAATGGACCAGGGAGAAGAGACAAATCTCCCATGCAGAAAAATTCCAAGTATTAGTTTAAGTAGACCAAAATGACTCAACCATTTTTATTTAACTGTAAATAAAATGCTATTTACTGTATATTATGTAACATATATAAACCAAATGGGGATTCGGTAACAAACCACATTTCATAACTTGGGAGCAAGGTTGTACCAAGTGGGGTGAACGGCCCTGGCACTACCCAGAAGGAATACAAGGACTCCTTCAAGCAGTTTCTACAGTCAAGACCTGGAATCAGAAACGAGTGAAAGGTCCGAAGGAAGGGCCCGAGGCACGGGTCCGGTCCTAGCACATCCACGCTCCGCCTGGCTGGCCTGCCTGGTGAAGGTGACACATGCACTGGTGAACTGGGGGTGCTCCTAGTCTTCTGTGGAGACAGACACTGTGGGCTCACCAGGCCAAGTCCTACGCATCTCCAAGTCCTCAAATTCCAGGTCGCTAGTGTACTACCGTTCTCTTACAGCACAGCATCTACCTCAAATAGGAACTACAAATCAAAAAATCAATACCAGAATCGTGTACTAAAGCTGAAACCAAGAGATCTTAAAAGCTGTATTAGCAAAGTTCGAGTCTTATAACAAGGAGAGACGAGGTACCTGAGGTAAAATCTAGAATGGCATGGCTCCGGGGCAGAAGGAAGGGTAACCAAGTCAGCTGGCAGGCCTTCCCTTAGTCATGGATAGACTCCCAGAGATCCTTTCCTTTCTCTGATTTTATACTCAATACGCAGCAAGCACATTACCAGTACAATTGGCTCAAGGAAGCCTCCCTCTGAAAAGAAATTTCTCAAAATACATGAGTCTTGTATGAGTTTGGGTATTAGAAAAAAGTCCGTCCATGTTGCATAAGCACTCCTAGATACTGTACATCAATTTCTTAGAAATTTAGACACATGAAGTTATCTCAGAATATGGAGAAGAAAAACGCCTGCCAGAGATGAGGCCTGTCTTCTACGGTCCCAATGACTTCACCATTACGGAGAGTGCCCTCTGTTAGCTAACCCGAGAAAAGGAAGTACAAATACCTGATCGAGCAATGCCACTGTCCCTGTCTTCGTTTTGTCCTCTGCTTGGCATGTCAACTGGAGTGCTATGTGCTAAGGTAGAGGCAAAAGGAAACCATGTTATTGGGTTGTTCAAAGAAGGAGTTGTTTAAAAAAATGACTGCAATAATTTTTACACTTCAAAGTAGGCTACTGCTATTGATGATTTGCATAAGTTTATATGGAGAGTAAGTAGAAATCAAAATTAAATACATAAAAAGAGAATGGTAAGAGTATGAAGAAAACAAAATCAAGTAACCATCTGCCTTAACTATCCTACAGTAGTATGTAAACATTTTTGAGTGTACATACTCCAAAGAGATGCTCATCTCTAAAAAATGGAATGATCAACTATTCATGCAGGTGATACAATGAACTTTCTTAGGCAGATACTTTCATCCATTTTTCTCATTATTAATAATATTTAAATAGAACTGTATCTTCAAAATGCTTTATAATCAGTTTCAGTAGTAACTAGAGGCAACTCAGGGAAGAGAAATACTTGAAAACCATTTCATAAATTTAAAAAATGTTCCTCTGTTTCTAACCCACTCTCTTGGCAGATAGAAAACACTTATATTCATTTTCAAATATTTCTTCCCCACTTCTTTTCCTTATACACCCATACACAGTATTATTGTAGAGTTACTTAGAAAACCTCATGTCTTGGCATGAATTTTAGACAACACTCTAAAGTATTACAGACTTCTAAGAATGTTTCAGATTGATCTAAACTGTATACTTATTGAGCTAGAGAGGGTAGACGACATGTTGCTATAGTAAGCTTTAAGCCCTGAGCCCTGCCTGATGATTATACTTGCCACTATTTTTTGAAGCATGTTTATTCTCGCAATTTTAAAGGGAGTATATAAACATGTTATCCTCACTCTAAGTAGGTGGGAGGGTGTCAATTTCATTAGGGTGTCCGTTAACCATGGTGCTTAGCATACTTCAGGCTACAAAGAACAGAAACCCATTTGCCATAAACACAACCTTTAATGTTAGTAATGACGGTTCTCACAGTTGTTAATCATGCCAGACTACAACAGACACTCAGCAGCCTTAGCTAGCAAGGCCAATTACATCTCAGACTTCACCTACCCAGAGAGACTGAGATGATTATACCTGTAAAGAACGTAGAAACTGCATTTAAACTATTTAAATGCAAGGGGGAGAGGGGGAGAGGGAGAGAGCTAGAGAGCTAGAGAGCCAGAGAGCCAGAGAGCCAGAGAGCCAGAGAGAGAGAGAGAGAGAGAGATTGATTTTCCATGCTCTTATTAGAGTGACTTTTGAAGAAACTGTGTGTAGGTTAAGATGCAGATGGATGCAGGTGAATACAGGTGAATAAATGAATAAAAGATACCATGGCAAAGGGAAAAGGTTCATAGCAGCAAAAGAGGCCTAGGAAAACCAGAAAATATAATCCTCTTAGAAACACGAAGGGCTCATTTCAGATGAAAATCAGCTTACCCTGGGGTATTACCAAAAATATTTACAATAGAAGTTCAATGGTGGAATTTTCAAAACACCGTGAACTTGGCAGCATTTGAAACTAATATCTCAAGAGCCCCTTGAATTTCTAGAGAGGCACCAAATAGGATTTCTTTCTAAGCACCGGCACCGGATTTATTAGTACACGTGTGGGTCACACTGCACTCAGCATTCCACACAAACCTGCAAAGAAAGAAGCACTCCGGGTGAGCCGGAGAGGTCCTCCTTCTGCCACCCCCTGCAGCAGCTTGCTGCCACATGCCTGCAGCAGACCTGGGGACAGAGACACACGGAGGAGGGTAGACAGAGCACACCACACACAGAAAATAAACATGGATTAACGATAATGCGAAAACAAAAAACCAAACAACACAACAAACTCAAATAAAGCAAAACACACACCCACAATGCTGGTATTCAGAAAGAACCCATTCATGTGGCTGATTTTACCTAGGTTACTTCCAGTACGACAAGCACCCAAGTTATTCTGATTTGTGCTCAGTTTTCCTAAACTGGGATCTTGATTGATGTATTCAAAGCTGTCTTGCAAGCTAAATCCAGAGAGGGGGTGAAAGGGGGAGAGAGAGGAAGAGAAAAATGTGAAGAGACGAATAAAGCTGTTTTCTAATAGACTTTCAAATATAGACAACTTATCAATGACTCAGACTTTTCCTGATAAATGAATAGAGTCTCACATCTACCAAAGGAAATTACACTTTAGGGGAATTTGTTGGAGGAAAAGACAAAAGCTTTTTGAGGACATCCACCCCATAAAGCTAAATGGTTTCACGTCACATAATGGGACCTGAACTCCGTGAATTCTGATTCAGAGACTGACTCCTAGGATATTACTATTCATTTCTAAAGTTTGCTCTTAGTGACACCCGAGATGTTACTATTCATTTCCAAGATAATTTTGCATAAACCTTGAAAATGAAATTAATATGAGCTCGTATTTAACATCTATGAGCAACACAGCAACTTTTTCAGGAGGAGGACATCACAGAAACTGTTAGGACTCCTGTATGAGTTTGAGTTCAAAACACCGAAAGTTCGAATCGCTCATAAGCACAAATGTGAGGGAAGCAGATTTTAATAATTTATTGTATTTATTAACAAGTAAAATAAATACTATTGTTTTGAGGACAATACAGAATAACGAGGCCAAAATCATTTTTAGTGAAATCCGAGCTCAGTATTCTATTACAGGGAGTTAGTATAATAAATGTTGAGGTACTATCAAGACTCTAAAACAGAATCTCTCACAAAAAATAAACATCACTTCCCATATTGGCTTAAGTCATGGCAGTCCAATGCTAAGTGCTCAAAAAAGGAAATTCATTATTTAGTTAAAGAGTAAGCAGACTTTCTTAATGGTACCCAAATCTACAAAGGAACATATATTTTTTCAAGATTATAAAAAAATAGTCTTCATCTGACCCCTAAGGCTGCCCCTTTATTGCAAACCATTTTTTCCCAAACTTATCAAAGTGTAACAAATGTTCTGTTATTCTATTCAAAAAAGAAATACATGAAATAGTACTGCTTGCAAAGTTCAAACTATGTGAACAGAGGGACCAGAATGAGAGTTAAGTTGGCCATTTCAGGATTCTCAGTCTACACAGAAGTATAAAGCTCAGGAGTGAAAACCAAAATATTGCACGTTCGAAGTGCCAGCCCGTCACAGAGGCCCCGCTGACACTGAGCCGATGGCAGGAGCAGATGGCCCTTCCTGCCAGAGGTCCGCAGCAGCCTGGGCCAACTCGCTACCTGCTTCACTCCTTCCGAAATACATAAACGCGCACACTAACAAACAAGTTTCCAAGGGTTTGGATTTCTTTTTAAGAATAACATAATATTGGAAAGTACCATAAACTTATTAAGGTGGCCCTTCCTTGTTTCCCTTCACTTTTCATTTTGAAAGAAATGAAAACTTGGGGATGGCAATAGGAACACACTGGTAACAGATGGAGATCCCAAAGATGTAGACAAACATCGAGGCCACCTGATGAAGTCAAGTCCTCTTCGTACTCACTGTGTATAGGAAAAAATGGCCACTTTTAAGATCCCTTTGCTAAAGTGGACTCATCCTGCTTCTCATTCTAAAATGAACTGTAGCCCTCTGAGAATGACTCTACAGAAACAGCCACTTAAAAATTGGGGAGGGTGCAAACCCCAGCACTTACTTATTTGTACTCCCACAGAAGCTGCCCATTCTCGCAGAGAAGACTTTACTAATCATCAGTTGTGGAGGAGAACTAGGGGGAAAAAGAGGGAGAAATGCACTTTTGAAGTCAGGGGTCATTACTGCCATTGCACGTCTCACAGCTAGTAGAGAAGAAAGCCTACACTCACCGTATATAGTGTATCTTTAGGGTGGAGCCTTTGTAACTCATCGCAACTGAGCCAAACATCATTTCCCCCAGCATGTTGACATCAGACGCTGGTCTCGTGTACTACCGTGTGTGACAGAAATCGAAAGCAAAGTTAGCATGTGACACAGTGTGATGTACAAAGCACCAGAAAACAGCGCTTATTAACCTCTGGGTCTCTCTTTAGTTTAGTGGGTAATTAAAACTACGAGTATTTCTCAAAGGAGCAACTGATCATTTTACAATCTTAATCTATAATGGTGATGGCCTGTTTTTCCCCAAATTATTACTGATGATCATGATTTCTTCTTTATACTCAATATCTTCACATAGGATCCAAGTGTTTTATCAGAGCTCAGTTTTAAACTTGTTATGAGAAACAAATACTTTCAATATTTCCATTTATGAACTCTAAATAGAAAGATTATTATATTATATCTAAATATTATAAAGATGATTATATATTATATCTAAATAGAAACAGGGTAACTCCTCTCTTGGTACTAAGAACACATTATGAAAAAAAATATCATTCCGTATTATGTATCGACATATAATATTCAACCAAATAATGAACGGTGCTGAACAAAACATCCAGTTGGTGCAGGCAGGGTTCTGTGAGGGTCCACAGGATAACTGACGGTTTGCCTGGTACCGCTAAACTTCCACAAAAATATTTTCAAAATATGTGACGCTTGCAGCTTCCGACCAGTCTTTCGCATTCCTTTGGCCATCCAAACGTGTGGCTGGGCTCCGCTGTCGCCATTTCCCTCGGTCTCATCCGCTTGTCACCCTACTGCAGGCTGTTCTAACAATGCCCCCGCCCTCCTGACACTTTCCAGTTTGCTTAAATGTCCCTCATGCTATGTGATGCTCTTAGTGACTCTTTTTGAACATCTTCTTTCCCCGATCGTCCCTTGAACGGGGTTGGTCTGCAGAGGGCCATCCTACTCACTGTCAGCATTTTCAACTCTTCTTGTGATTTTGGTTATTCTTTACATAGAAACAACCTCCACATCTTTATCTGTATGCCCAGACCTCTCCCAGAATCCCATCTCCAAATGCATTCATTTACATATCATAACATTTGAATATTATGAACAGATGGTATGTGAATGGATGCACTGGATATAGGATTCTAAGCAACCTACTTATTCTAAAGTGCTGGTGACACACTGACCAACAGCACAGATATAACCCCAGCACAGGTTGACCAGAACAAAACCAGCACCTCTCGGTGACCCGCCCACCAGCCCGATTCTCTGCTGGTATGCTTTCCACCCCAGCCCAAAACGGGAATCATCCTTAACATTCTCTTCTCAAGCGTTTTTCTTTAATAAACTCCAAACGCACACACATACTATACGTACACTATACCTACGCATGTCGGCAGAGGCGGCGACAAACAGATCTATCAGCCTCGTTTCACTAGGCTCCTCTCTGCCTCCAGCTCACTAGCCTCCTCTCACTACACACAGACAGAAACCAACTGGCTTCCCCATTCTTCATTAGTAACTCCCACCCACCACCTCCATTGGGTCGTTCTTGGGCTACCAGGTCCAAGTACCAACCACGGTGTTCAACTAGCGGACAGTTTCACTCCATGTTAACCACACACTGCTTTGTGAAATAAGGGCAAACTGGGACGCGTGGCCCAAAACGTGACCAGGAAATTAACAAAGTCTGCAGACCCGTGGCTGGTGGTAATTTCCCCATCTTTGCTTTTCTAGCAACTGACAGACAAAACTCTACGGGGGTCCAAAAGGAAAAAACTGGTATGTCCTCCATCAATTAGCACCCTTCTGCTATTCAATATTTATGGAACATTTCTTCCCTTATCTAGCTAGCCAGTATTTCTGACAGCCCTAATCCTCTACCGCCTTATTCACACACACACACTCACACACACTCACACTCACGAAGAATGCGATAAGCCCTCTGTCCTTCACTTTCAAGTTAGGTCTTGCCATTTACTTCTCCTGTACAAGCCCTTCTTTGTCCCACTGGCACGCGCCATTTTCTGAGCATGCCCATATACATTCCTAGAATCCCTCGAGTTCTTGTAACAAAACTGGAAAATACCTGTTTATAATAAAACTGACACATAGTATGTTTATTGATCTGTTTCTGACAACGAAGAAGCAAAGCAAGAGGATTCACTTTGTTTGCAGTATTTCTTCCTCATTTGGTGTATATTATACTGGATTTGCCTCTGCTCGGCTACAGTTTTTATCAAGAGATAAAAGCCACAGTGTGAAAATAGCACTGACATGACATATTTAAGAGCACATTTTGCAATACTTTTTCTCACATTCCTGGGGTATGTTATGCCCTGTGGAGAAATTACAGAGAATGATGTCAGCCCCCTGGGGTATTCCACAGGGAAGGGGTGGTACTACCTGGTACTTCGGAAGCTGATCCTTAGCATGTTGTACAGATCCCCCAAATGAGTTATGGGAAGAGATGCTGCTGCTGCTGCTGCTGCTCCCACTGCTGCCACCACTGCTGCTTCCTTGACAGCACTTGGCTGACATTTTAATAGGGACATCCTCTGTTTTCTGGGTTAAGAGAAATAGGCAAGGTAAAGCATTGCTAAATATACCAGGCTCTCTCAACACGTCCTCACTGGGAATTCCTTTGGTAAAACAGCCTGTTATGTTGTGCCTACGTTGCACAGAAAACCAGAAGTTTCTCTTTTAATGAAGACAAAAATGTGGTTCCTAAGAGTCTATAACATTTGGGAGGTGGTGAGTTGCAGAAGAAAGGTACCAGACAGAGGGTAACGGGTTACGCATTAAGACTTTATTCTCCTTAAATAACACAACTATTATTCACATTTCAATTCGTATTTTAAAACCATCAGTGAGCTGTTGTTACCTCTGTGTTCATAACTGGAGGATTTTTAGTACTGTACAGGTTCATAATCTACAAAATCGATGAGAAAGAGATCGCTTTAAATTTAAATTTTTACCAAGCAAATGGAACTTAGAAAGCAAAAACTATGAATCTGAAAAGACTGGGCTTGTGTTTTTAGAGAGACACCTCCTTTAGACTAAAGGTAATGGGAAAGGAAATCATGAGGTTAAGTTCGTGAAAGACAAAGCCCCAACTCTGAAACAGGAGCTCCTGTGAACCATACAGCACGTGATGGAAGTTTGGCTTTCAACGGGTAAGGGCAACAGAACATTATCTACGATATGTCCCCTGCACAGAGTGCGCTGCTAATTTTTATGACATAAAGGTACACACCTTTATTAATTTTTCCCTTCCTCCCACATCAAACTATATTACTCCCTACAGAAGCATCTGTGCCCTCTATGGGAATCTGCTGCTTTTCCAAGCCTTACTTGCTTTTTTGTGTGCAGCTTTTGCTTGGAAAAGCATAAATGCAATTGCTGCTTATCTAATCTCCAATGTGACAGTCACACTGGTGGTCTAATGCAAATGCCTGCAGTCATGTGCTGCATACAAACTCATGACATGTTGTTCCTGCCAAGGGGGTGGGGGGCTGCAAATGGGAGAAGAATGTAAGGAAAACACAAACTGTGCTGGTCCATAGCAGTGACTCCAGCAGTGATGGCATTCAGAGCTGTACTTGGTTATTCCCCAGCTTCTGGCACTCCCGCAACACCCTCTTCAGCGCTAGCTGTTACTTAACACCACTTAAGCCAGAAGTGCAGCCCCTCAGAGGGCTTACAGGGGCGCGAAGAGCACACCTGCTTCACAGGCTGTTAGGCCCTCTGGCCAAGGTACAACATTCCTAGCAGTCTATAATTGGAGAGGGCACCTGGGACAGTGAAAGGGAGCACCACTGGAGTCTTTCTGTAGCCTTGGGCACATGAAAAACCCCCTGGACCTAGACAGCTTTTTGATTAAATGAGTGCTTCTAAGAAACTTACGTTCCAGACTCCAGGGTCGTCACTGCTCTGGTATACTGAAGATTCCGGTGGATTTTTTATAACTGGTGAGAATTTTTTCCCCTCCACCTGTCACTATCATTAGGAGCCCTCCTGATTGAGTGTGGGTGTGCAACAAAACCATCTGTGCAAGGATTTCAGGGAAACAGGAAACCACGTGGGAAGTCAGGGGGAATCACGTCCTGTCCACCAAACAAAGGCTAAAGGGCTGGCTCACCTAAACTTTCATACAAATTAACCATTAGAGCCTACAGGTAATCACCTGAGAAATTTCAAGTCCCCACCCACCTGCCCACCAACCTACCTAACAAGCCCAACAACTACTATAATAATTAGCTACCTGGCAGACTTTCACTTTAAGGCACTGGAATCCACCCAGCTAAACTGCCTTCAACCAAACACTTCCTTCCTGCAAAAAAAAACGATCCTTATCAAACGCAGAAAAACAGCCCCTTGGCTCTGATGAGACAAAAACTGTAATATAAACTATTCCTTTACTTAGCTACTACACCCTCTGTGAACTGTCAGAATTTGGTCAGTATAGGTAGCAGGTTATTAAACAAGAAAAGAATGAATAAAATGAATTTATTTAATTTGCAGACAGCTGAATAACTATGGAAAAGAGGATGGAAGGTCTAAAGGAGACAATTTAGAAGTACCTTGGACTGATGTTCAGAAGTCTCAGGGAGGACCCGACTCCACTCCTCACCTGGACACATCACTACCTTTCCCATCTGGCTCCAAGGGATCAAGAGTTGCTCTGTCTTCACTTGACCACCCTACCCCTCTGCCTCACACACACATATACACTGCCCCTACACCTCCGGGCCTTCCCCTAAGAAAGGGAAATAAATAAAAGTTTCTTTGGTCAAACAGGTTTCAGAGGCACCCCCTTTTGAAGATGACAATGCACATGAGAATCCTGAAGCCCTAGAGTGAAGAAAGCTAGCTAATTTTGTTTTGCCCAGTGCTCTGTAATACTATCTATGCGAAATACTAGGCAGAATGATCTGTTAACTTCCCTTCAAGCTAACACTTCATGAATTTTAAGAGTTCTCAGATTTCCCATTACACGGCACGTATTTGGCATCAAAATCCTACTAGATGGCAACATACCAGCAAATTCACCTCTAGTGGTATTTACAGTACAGTGCTTAGCATCTGTCATGATTACTTGCTAACAGTTTCACCTGGGTATTTTAATAAGAATACAAATGCAGCTGGAGATGAGGGGGAGGTCAGGAAGCTCTGCTTGTATTTCTTCTGAACTATGAATGGCAGTGTACAATATAGCCCAAAGAGACGATTATGGATTAATAAATGATTGATCAAACAGGTCGTTAGAAAGTGCAACGAAAACAGATGAAAGCAAATGAGCATTTCGTACCTGAGTTGCCACCTCTTCGATCTTGTGAACAGCTTTAGAATCAAACAGGACTTGTCTGCCTCTCCTTTCACAGTCCTGGTAGACTATCAGGCGAATCTCATTCAGGTCAAGCTCCGAACACGACCAACTGTGGGTTAAAAGGGGAGAAAGAAGTTATGTCACGTGCCACACCTGGAATAACCATGGAGTGAGCAGTTTCCCAGGCAATGTGCCTGTCTGCACCTTCAGAGGGCCACAATGTGCAGAGACAGTGACCCTTTCAGACCTGCGGCAGAGCTGGTCTTTGGACTCCAATGGGTCATACAAACATTGCCAGTGTCCATGACACGGATTGGGAAGACTGCATTAAATACAATAATAAACCACTGGAGATTAGCTTCCCCTTCCACAGCCACTTTGGGCAAGAATGATAGGCAGAAATCACCAGGACATGTGGAGAGAGCTAAATTTGGATCTGGGGTTCTGGAGATGGCACACCTGAGGTCGAGGAGTGTTCAAGCTTTTGTGTCATCGGGCAGAACCATTTGGAGCAGGTCAGCAGAGCCTTTTCTCTTTTTTCTCTTCCTCTCCCACCCACCCATGCTCAGGTTAAACAGAGGAATTTCATATCCTAAAATTTAGATTTTCCTCTACTGAGACTGCTTATGACACAAAGGGTTTAAAAACCAACTGCATCACTGTACACCATCTGAATTGCTAAAACAGAAATAAAGGAAGTGTGGCTTATGCCTAAGGAAACCAAAAGCTACTGGGATAAAACTGCTCTGGACACAGGTTTCTTTGAGTAATAAATGAACCCAGAATGCAAGAACTACAGAAAGGATAATCGTTCAGTTATTAGCCTGTTAATCCATTCAACACATATTAGAGTGCCTACTGTGCCAGGCACTGTGGTCGATGCTAGAGATTCAGCAGGTAATTAACTAAGCAGACTTGGTCCCCGCCCTCAGGGAGTACACAGCTTCCTGGGGAATGCTGTCCTAAGTGTAAAAAGGAAAAGTGAAGGATGCGATAAGAAACTCCTACTTTCAGATGGAAAGGGTGGGGTCGAGGGGCAGGGAAGTCCGTAAGGATTTAAGGAAGCGACATTTAAAATGAATCGAAGAAGTGAGAGTTAAAGAGATACAATGTGAGAATGAAGAACACAATAGAAGAGAGAGGGATACGGTAAGATCTAAGAATAATGTATCAGAGCAGTGGTTCCCAACTTTTTTCCACTTGTGTACCCCTTTTAAACCCATTTCTATAAATTATACCCCTTGTTTTTAAGACAGCTGTTTTTAAAGACTGACATTTTCGTTCAGTGCCTATCTTAATATAAAATAGTGGAAAGAAATAAGGTAGTAAGTTAGGAAAGAAAAAGTACTACACTAAAAATACAAACCACAGATTTAATTTTACAATATTTGTAACAGTTAAATATTGATAATGATAATCGAGTATTTAACAAAGTTTAAACTTATTATTATTAATAATATTTGTGAAAAGTCTGTAATCATTGTTATGCAGATCCCTAGCCAATTGAAACCCTGTTACTTTGTTTTTTCATCATTACAGATTATTTTTCGTATACCCCTAAATGGCCTAGCACGTACCCCCAGGTATACATGTACCACCACCGCACAGGATTTGACGTATTAGAGACAGAAAAGAAAGAACAAGCAGAGGGAGAAAGAGCTCCAGAGGTAGGCCAGAAGGCAGGCAGAGGCCAGGATCATGCCCTAAGTGCAATGAGAAGCCAAAGTAAACAAAGGTGGATAAGCTCAGGTCTATACTGTTTTAAAAATTCAGTCTGGCTGCTCTAAAGAAAACAAGGGTGGGACATATTAAGACTGGAAGCAGGAAGGTCAGATAGAATTTACTATGAGTCCAGGCCCTTCATCATAAAGGCTAGATTGATAGCAAAGGAGGTAGAGGGAAGGGGGCCCATACTGGAGGGAGGCGCAGGTGGCAGAACTGGTAAGATTTAGTGGTGGGCTGGGTGGGTGCCGGAGGCAAAAGGGTGCTAACTGCTCAGAAAATGCTGGGAGAGGCGCTGTCCTGCAGGGATGCAGCGGGGATAATTAGACAGACAGGCTAATGAAGGCAAACTGTCAAACCAAGAGATAGTACAATTGAAGTGAAGTCAGACACGTCTGGGTTCAAAGCCAAGCTGAGCTTCCATTTCTTCATCAGCACAATGAGAGAATCAATCAGTGCCCACCCCACAGAGCTGTTGTAGGAATTCGATACGGAAAGAACTTCACACAGACGCTGACGCACGCTAACTGCTCCAAAATGGAATAATGACTTAGGAGAACTGTTAATGGCATTAAAAACAAAAACAAAATCGAAAACGAATACAGTGTTTGTGCCCCATTACAAATTGTACATTACCGGTCCTTCCCTTTTTCAGGCAGTAGCAGATTTATTTTCTTCAAGTCCCAGCACCAAAAAAATAACCCACATACACTTCCGGTTGTACCTTCTTTTAATCGCCTGTGCTCTAAGTTACCAGGCCTAGTATACTTTCCTTCCAATTGTGATAACAACGTGGCCAGTTTATTTTGGAAATAATGTCTCTTCTATCAGTCCAGAGGAGTCCATGTCCCAGACCTGGTCAATCAGACATGACCGTGTGACCCCAGCTAGGCTGTGAGCGCCAGTCCCCACCCCGGGTTGCTTGGCTGCTAAGTGGTAATGCTGGGGTTGCTGCTGCCTCATTTCTGCCTTTATGAGGTGACAGCATTGCTGAAACGGAAGTCATCATGGAGGAAAGCAGAGGTGAGCCACAGAATGAGACAGATCCCTATTAGCAACTGAAGCCAGCAGCTGCTGAGTGAACACTATTACTGGAGCTAGTTTTCCGTCACTGACAATGACAAAGTTCTGATGGCTGTGCCCTAAACCATTGCATTTTAAAATTACACAGGTCTCTAAAACACCCTCTGAAATTATTAAAATACAGTACATAGGTTGAATTATTAAAAGTGAAAAATCAACAGATTTAATTGCCTTGTGTTTCCTTATTCAATCTATTTGGCCCCAACAAAAAAATTACATTTTGCCAAAACAGCATTATAATTTACAAAACAAGTGGTTCAATCCTTTTTTTTTTTAATTTATCAGGGTGATGACATCAGTTAGTATAAATTACATAGGTTCCAGATATGCAATTCTACAGTATATCGTCTGTGTGTTGGACTGTGTTCACCCCCCAGAGTCCGTTCTCTTTCCATCACCGTGACTCCCCCTCCCTCCTCTCCGACCCCCTCCCCGCTTACCCTCAGGTAACCACTAAACTATTGACCGCGTTCATGAGTTTTTGTTTCTTTGTTGCTTGTAGTTTTACATTCCATATATGAGTGAGGTCATATGGTTCTTGTTTTTTTCTGACTTATTTTGCTAGCATGATGCCAATCCTTATTTTTAAGGGGTGACACTGATCAAATTATCAATCAAACTGAGGCTAATCTGTCTAGAAGAGCTAAAATTTACCGATTACAACACCTTTTAAAATGTTTCATGTTACTTTTAAATTTAAAAGAGGTGGACATAAAAGATATGGGAAGGGAAAAGTATCTATGTCAGATTGTCCAATTTTTTTTACTCCAATACCTTAAAAACTATTTTATAAAATATGAGGAAACTCTACTTCTTCCATATGAATGTTATCTTTGGTTTAAAACCTATTTATAATTTTACCATCACTAATATTAGTGGAGGAAATTACAGTTGAGTAATATGGTAAAGGAAATACATGCAGGACAAAGGAGATTAAATGAGTGCTTCAGAAAGTGAGAGGCCTGGGATCAAATCTCAGCTCTGCCTCCCACTGGGTTTATAGTCTTGGGAAAGTTCCCCTAAGCATCATTTGCAGGGCATGCTGTGAAGATTTAAAAGAGATAATCTAGGGAAATCTCCCAGCACATTGCCAGCTCTTTCCCTACCATTCTCCATTCAGGGCTTGAGGTATTCATAGCCACATGGCACATATATTCTCTTCATGTTCACGTTCACTTTGACATTGAACCAACAGTTACTGTGGAGCTTCTATGAGCACCAACTGTGGTTCCCTGGTGCTTTACTCAGGGCAACTATATGATTCCAAGAGGTATGAAAAATAGGCCTTCAGCTTTTGCCTCAAAGTATCTGACAATCTTAAAGGCATTTATTCTAATCAGAACCTCATTTCTTTGCTTTTGTTGAAAGCAAGGAAAGCACATTAGCATCAAGGAGACATGGTATTAGGTGTCTACTTATGGTCACAGCCGTGACGTGAGGCACAAGAAAATAAGATGATTTGTCTACCCTTTTTTAACTGTAAAACTTAAATAAATAAAAACTACTTACATGGACCATCTTAGGTTTTAAAATTCTATGATGCTAAGATGTGGCGGTTTAAACTGAAACCAAGTCTTATTTCACCAAGAGCAGGTAGCAAATGACCAAGTAAGTCTAAATTACTTACCTGAAAGGTGACAAGCAATAGTTCAAATGATTTTAAGTGCAGAAAACAGAATTTTCTTTAAAATATATATAACTATGTATTGTGGTTGAATTGTACCCACCCCACCAAAAGATAGGTTCAATTCCTGATTCTTGGTACCTGTGAATATGACCTTGTTTGGAAGCAGGGTCTTTACAGATGTAATCAAGTTAAGATGAGGTCATCCTAGATGAGGATGAGCCTTAATCCAATGACTGGTGCCTTCCTTCATAAGGAAAGAGAAATCTGGACAGAGACACAGAGGGATGATGGCTATGTGATGGCAGAGACAGTGATTGTAGTTATGCTGTTACCAGCCAAGGAAAGCCAGGGAATGCTGGCACTCCGGGGGATATAATTAATAACAAGTATCTAACTTCCTATTCTCAAGAAATTCAAAATCTAAGAGACAATCAGGTAGATAACTCCATGAAAATAAGAAGGCAAGGCAGAATATAAAGAGCAGGAGAGGAAATGGGAAAAACTCCTGGGAGAAACAATATTTGAACTAATGAAGTTCTGAAGGATGGCCAGAATTAGACCTGCGATGATGGGCGGGGAGAGTCATTGCAGCCCGAGGGCATGGTGCAAACACAAGTGAAATGACACAGTATCAAAATCCTCGGTAGTTGGAACATGTCTTCTACAGAAGAAATACACAGGAAATGAGGCTAGAAAGACAGTCTGTAGGGCTACTCGTGGAGGACCCCGACTGCTATACCAAGAAATATGTTTGTTCCACGAGCAGTGGTGACGTGATCTGACCTGTGTTTTAGGGGAGAACTAAAACTGAGAAAACCATTTTCAGGGCAAATGGAGAGGTGGTACCCAGGGTTTCAAGGGTCATGGCTAATAAGAACGAGAGCAGAATTTGTATGACTTATTGCAGGTGATTTGCTACATTCTCCAAGACCAGTACTAGTGTTAGTATTCGATTCCTCCCTTAAACTTTTATAGGAATCAGGCTAAAAGCGGGCTCAAGTATGCCCATGTTGAAGCATGACCAATGAAAGAATGTTTTCCCTCTTGCTCTTACACAGGAAAATGTTCCTAACTGTAGTAAAAAACAAGTTCATGTGAAGAGTCTGAAGAGCAGTCTTGTGATCCAAGAAAGTGAAGGCTTACAGAGACAGATATGGTAGGAAACTCCAAGTGGTCCAAGAAATGGCAAATGAAACAGAACCAAACCAACAATAAGGATCACAACAAAACCTGGCAGATCCTACACATTTAACAAGTAGCTCCTGCTGGCCTACTATGTGCCAAGCATTGCTCCGGGCACTGGAGCAGAGCAGTGCACAAAGCAGAACTCCTGCTCCCGTGAAACTTACTACATTTGTGCTGGTGTTTCCCAGCCACTCCCCACCCTAGTCTATGCTCTTCTTTTCTGCCAACTACCACTGCTCTTCTCATCTTTTTCAAATCAAGTTTCTCAGTACAAATAGTGACTTTCTCAAAAGATCTGCTCAACAACGGCGAGCAGTTCCTAATAACTATGACCTGAAAATAAAGGAAGACCAGGAGTAGAGACGACATTATGCTCAAGATAGCACTCAGCGTTCACCCAGTCAGCATAAATGCACATTATTTTCAACCCTGTGACAAGCTATTTATTTAAAGAAAAAATATGCAAAGAGGTGACAGTCACAGATTTGATTAAAAATATATATATATATATTTTTGGCTAGGTTAGTATTCTCAGGAAGATGGTGTACAGGAAAAGTAATTTGCATATAGTTGACTTTCCTCTTTTCCCCTATTTTGGACCGATACAGGCTTAGCTGCAGAAAGTGCCTAGTTTACTTTAGTTGCAGAGGAACTACATAAAAACCCATCACTGAATCATTGTCATGTGGTCAAGAGTATAGTTAAAAAGTGAGTAAGGATTCCAGTTCTCATCAGAAGCTTTAATATACGACGCTAACCTAAAGATATAATTTCTAAGTGATTCCAAAATATAATAAAACAAAAAGATGATTCCATTTAAATGTATCCCTCCATTATTTTATTAAAAGAAATTTACATTGGGTGTTGGCTGCAACTTTTCCTCTCTTCGAGGAAAGCAGGGGACATGCACATCCTTGATTTCTTTGGTAAAAGAAAAGTGTGGAGTGGAAGAATAAATTCCTCCCATCTGCAGCAGGGCATGGAAACAGCACTGCAAGGTCAATCAAAAAGCTTACTCCTGCATCCACTCCTTCCACGCGCTTGCAATACCTGCCTTGACCCAGGGACCATGACAGATACCGGGAATAGATATTAACTAGATCCAGTTCCTACCTCAAAATGCTTAGTCTGATATGGGAAAGCCAACCCATGAACAAATATGTAAACTATACAGTTACACGTACTGAGATATAAATGTCTGCATGGCTTAAGGGGATCTTAAAGGATAAAGAGGTCAAGTCCACACAGCGGGGGTGAAGGATGAATGCAAGTCACAGAGGACATGATACTTGGGGTCATGGATTAGTATTCACCAGGGTAAACACAGCTTCTAACTCTGGCTCTGCCACTTTCAGCCCAGATGACTTTGGGAAAGCACTTAAGTCCAGGGCTCAGCATTCCCAAAACGGATCTATCTGCCTTACCGGTCTCACAAGGTTGTCGGGGGAAGTGGGGGGTGGGGTGGGAAAGACAAAGTATAAAACTGGAAATAAAGCATAACTGAAAGATAGGTTCAGATACACAATTCTTTAACTGAGATCCATGGGGCCAGATGTTTCAGAACTCAGAATTTTTTTAGATTTTGGAAAGAACACATATTATGTAATGCCTCCTTTAGGATCTGAGGTGTAGTCAAACCCCCAAATCCAACACATTAATTTTCACCTGTTCATGGTATCAATATTTATGCTAAGTGGATTAGATAGGGACCATAAATAGCTTCATATCAGTTTAGGACAGTTCCCAAATTTTTAAGAGAGATTTCAGGATTCTGGAATTGCAGGGTAAGAGACTGTTAACCAATGCAATGCTTATTCGTACGCCTGAGGGAATGCCAGAGACAATGCTGTTAAATGATTGCAAGGGTCACACGCTCAAACCACCTAGGCCTTTATATAACGTGTCCACAGTACAACCTGAGGTTCGGCTGCTATGAACAGAACTCTGAAGCACCGCAGGGGAAAAGGCGGAATTCCTTCCTTCTTTCCTGAGTTAAGGGTCATGTCAGGTAAAAACTCTGAAACTGGTAAAGTTTGTGCGTGGTACCCACAGCACCACCACCCCTGCCTCATTGCCCTGGGGCCACCTCGGCACCGACAAAGCAGCAGAGCCCTGCTCTACATGTCAGAATGCCTGGGTTCTAAGAAGGATCCATAGTCTAATCCTAGTCACCTCCTTCACCTCTAGGAACTAAAATTATTCCTCAAGGTCTTATTCTTCCAACTCTAACACACCATCATCCCAAATTATCTATTAAGTGTGCACAGTACGAGGTTTGTCGGGAAAGTATCCAGCAAGTAATATGACAAATAGAGGCATTTATGGCTGGATTTTTTCCGGACAGACCTTGTATATTTAGAATAGATTACCTCAACCAGGTGTTGAGAAGAAAGTAATCTTTATGAATTAATCTACAACACTGTATGGCATCCCTTAACCCTTCTAGATGTACTGTATACTTTGATAAGCATGCTTCTTAATATAAATGCATCTCCATTTGATAGAAACTTTAAAAGATACTAACAAAATTTGAAGAGGAAAAAGTGCAAGTTGTTCTGAGGCAAGAAGGGCACTGAGTGGGCAGTCCCTGTGCCAAGCAAGATTCTACCTCTGGCCAGCTTTCCTAGATTTTGTTATTATTAAGTTTTTCTCCTCTCCTGTACAAACCCATACAATCTCTAAATATGGCCCATATTTTCCAAAGTGGTTCCCTTTATTATTAAAAGGGAATTCTTTTCTGGTATCTATTAATTAGAAACTACCTTTACTAAAAAAAAAAAAATACAGACAAAACAAGAAAAGAGCTTTGCCGTTCCTCTCCATGTACGCATGAATTCAATATTCACTGAGCTAATTCTCTCATAGTGTTGTCTGCATAACCCAAACAGTCACCATTCATTGCTATTCCAGGATTACTGAACTGTATAATAGCTCTGCTGAAAGCTAACTTGCATCAACATGATTTCCTATCTTCTCCTGAAGGTGAGGATTCCCCAGGTTCTCACCCAGGGTAGGTGTGTACTAATAAGAGATGAATAAATTTCAAATGAAATATTTAAGACATTGCCTTATATATTAATTCTAGATTCATTTAAATTATATACAAATAAGGTAATAATTATTTTCCTAAAGGTTTCTAGAGGTCAAAAGCATGATTCTCTCCACGAGATCTTCTGTTTGCAAAATGAGAAAGCCAAACTAAACAGAAACTGTACCCATCTTTGGTCGTATAATATTATCTCTAAAAGAGATGGGTACAGGCAAGCACGTGGTGAAGCTGTGGGGCAGAAGTGGGGCCAAAATATGAAATAAAGAGAAGCCAAAGAGAGAGAGATGGCTACAAACACACAGTTTGACCCAGCAATTCTACTTGTAGGAATTAATCCTACAGATCAATTTGCATAGGTCCAAAATGACTATGTCCAAAGCTATCAGCTACAGCACCATCTGGAAAAGCAAAGGACTAGAAACAAGTGTCAACACAGGATGTTTACATTACGGTGTGTCCACACAGTGGAGTACTACATGGACGCAACAGGTGAGGAAGCTCCTTCCACAATTAGCTCTAAGACATCATTTTAACTGAAAAAAAGAAATACAAAACATTGTTAGAGTGTTAACATATGTGTTCAAAAAAAGAGAAACTCTGGATTTTATTAAATATGCATAAAGTATCTCTAGAAAGGCACAGTATAATGAATTGGTAAGCCTGGCTGTGTTTGAAGTAGAGAGCTGCATTATCGAGGAAGAGAAGTAAGCAGATGTCACTGTATATTGCTTAGAGCACAGAGAAAGGACTTCCCTACACTATTTAACACTCGTCTGTCAAAACAGCACAGCCAGGAAGCGTGTTGACTCTGGAGCCAGGCAGCCTGGGTTCAAGCCCTTGCTCTACCTCTCTTCCTAGCTATGTGACTTCGGCAAGTTACTTAAACTCTTTGTTCCTATGCATCCTCATCTGGCAAACAGGGATAACTGTGCCTGGCCCGTAAGTGTTGTTTTGAGGATTAAATATAAAGTGCTTCACATAGAGCCAGGTACGGAGTGAGTGTGCTGTAAGTACTCACTAAGGCTTTGTGGGTTTTGCATATTTAACCATACGAGTGTCCTGTTTCTTACTAAAATTAAAATATTAAAAAATATATAATAAAACCTAAATTAAAAATAAATAGTGAAATAGGAACACCATATTTTTTTCTTCACCCATCAAAGATTCTCTTATTGCCTTAAAACGAACAACCTCAATTACTGTTTGCTTAAGAGGCTTCTTGGTAGCTGAAGCATGAGGCAGTGGGTGAACTCCTACAGCGAAACCACCTTAATGAATTCAAAGAATTCAGATTCAGTTTCAAATATGTAGTCTGACCTTAGACAACAACATTTATTGAGCTTTCTTCCCAGTTTGTATATACCACATTTTCCTATCCTTCATTTCCTGCCTCATCTGAAGATAGGACAAAGTTTCTAGAAATGTAATCCCTCTTCTCATTTATTAGACCTAGTTATGGTTTTGAGTTTGTTATTGTTGGGCTAGTACCGTGTCACATTGATTTCCATCACCTTAAATAACTGCATTTTCTTTCTTTTTTTTTTCTTTTACTGCACAATCTCATAGAACCTAGAGACACTAGTTCCAGAAAGTTCGATCTTTACATGTAGGAAGGGGAAGATGATGATCAGAGCTGCACTGCACACACGCAAAGAATTGCCTAACAGTTTAGAATTTCCCAAACACTTTCACAGAATTCACCTGAGCTGACCTTAAATGTCCCATGACAGTCTTTATTATATAATCTGTTTCATCACGTGGAAGTTAGGAGACTTTAACAAGGCTACAACCAGTAAGTGGCAAAGTCAGGCCTCAAACCAATGTCTCCTAACTCCAATGTGCTCTTCCAACTCTGCTATACTATGACCTTAATGTCGGGAGCAAACATCATCTACATCCCAGGACCTCCCACGGCACTGCCTTCTGAGGTGTAAAAATATGCTATGTTTTAAAAATAAAAATTCTGGTGATAGAAGGTTAAGATTGAAAAGCAGAACACGGAATTATATACATAAGTGAGAATGACCTCAATTGTGTTTAAAAAAAAAAAAGTTATCAAGGGCTTTTTAGTAAGTTCACAAAAATATTAGCAGCTCATTATCACAAAGGATTAATCTCCCTAATACAAAACAAACAATTAGAAATCAATAAAGATAAAGGCTTGTAAGCCAATGGAGAAGTGGGCAATAGATCTAGAAAGTTCACACACACAAAAAAAGATGGCCTTCAAATATATGAAAAAGCAGTCTTTAAACATACTTCATTCTTAGAAAGAGAAAAGCAATTTAAAATCATATACCTATTACACTGGCAAAAATTCAGAAGTTAGACACCCCATAGGAGAGAAACAGAGGCAGAGGCACAAAAGGGTATGATGACATATGGAGGGTAAGTTATCGTAGGTATCAGAATTACAAGTATTTTTAACTTTGGACCCACCAGTCCCACTTCTGGAACTAAACAGATAAAAGAACATGTGATTGCAGCATGTTTGATAAGAGCAAACAAGTGGGAAAAACTGGAGAGGACATCAGCGGGGCAAATTAAATCACTTATGCTGTCTTCACATGACACAATACCAAGCAGCTCTTGGACAGGAAGCGTGAGAGTGAGAGCAAGACCCACAAGATCTCCAGATTATACTGGAAAGTCCAAACAGCAACGAGCTGATTCCTGTGTAGAGTATTCTACCTTTTGTGAAAGAAGACTACATATTTCTATTTGCTTATTTCTGCACAAAAGGAATATAAAAAGAATTTGTAACCAACAAATAAAATTGATTACCTAAATGGGACGGGGAAGAATAAACAAGTGGGAGCAATATGTTTGAAATACATATTTCTTATTGTTGAACCAAGTGGATGTGTTATCTCTGAAATGCATATAGGTAAAATGCTTTTTGAAATGTTAATAAAAAGCCCCTCGCAATCATATCCTTTAGGAGGTGACTTGACCTATTAAAGACATCAGAGTTGGGGGCCTCCTTACTTTTGTTTCAGATTTCCTATGAGTAAAGGCGCAACCCTGAGGAGTGTAACACTCCTGACTGCTGGACACCCCGATGTGCTTCTTCCCAGGGGAAGAAGAATGAATTCTGATTGGCAAATTTCCCTGTATTTGTGGGCATCTATCTGCATACAGAGCACACACATGCTGATCAACTCCTCAACATCAGGTTTTGTAGGGGCGAGCCCCTGCTGTGGCAAGGCCTGTAGGAGTCCTAGGCTGCAATAACAGGGTGGGCTACCTGGTCTAATTTTGAGGTTATTAGGCAGCCCCTTGTTGTAACACGTGCTAGGTGTTCTCCAAATGCAGGTGTTTTGGTTTCCATCTGCATGACCAATTCATCTCTCTGAATTTCTCAATTTTCAAATTCTGTTGGGGAAAAAAAAAAGAATCTCCTTCACATTTCCTAAAAGGAAAATTCCCTCCGAAGAAGACTGTCAGAAATTTGAAGAAAAAAAAAATCGGGTTCTCTGCAATGTAACAGCATTACAACTGGAAATCTGAATACCATTAACATAACACGCCCTAATTTTTGAAGCCTTCAGAAAATACTACAAAGTCATTAAAAACTGTACTCAAACATTTTAATGACATGGGGAAAACTTCATGAAAAAGTAGATTATACAGCTTGATATACAATACGATTCAGTTAATACAATGCAGCTTAAATCCATGTACCAAAAAAGGACTGCAAAGAAATGAACCAAAGTGTTAACAGTAAAATTTGCCTGATAAAATTATAGGTGATTTGGTTTTCATATTTTATGCTTGCTTGCATTTTCCAAATGTTTTGTAATAAAATTGTATCATCTTAATAATCACAAAAAAATATTTAAGAAAAAACCTTAAAAATAAGTTTAGTGACAATACAAAAAAAAGATGGAGGCATTTAAAAAGAAAAGGGGAAAGTAGCTAGCCTGACATGAATGTAGCCATGGTCTGAAAAATATACCTGTTAAAATATTTTTATATATTTCATATACCAGCAATCAATAAGTGGAATCTAAAATTAAAAACACAATACCATTTCTATCAGCACCCCCCCCCCCAAAAAAAAATACTTAGGTATAAATCTAACAAACTATGTACAACTTCTTTTTTTTTTTTTTTTTTTCGTTTTTTTATGTGGGTAGTTCCCTGAGTGGGAATCAAACCCAGGCTGCAGCGTTGACAGCACCGAAGCATAGCCACTACACCACCAGGGAACTCCTGTACAACATCTATATGAGGAAAACTACAAAAATCTGATAAAAGAAATTAAAAAATGAAATAAATGGAGATATTCCATGATCATGCATAGAAAGACTCAAGCTGTCAGTTCTTCCAACTTGATCTATATAGATTCAATGAAATCCCAACCAAAAGCCATGCAAAGTTATTTTGTGGCTATCAACGAACTGATTCTAAAGTTTATATGGGGGAGTCAAAGGACCCAGATTGCCAATACAGTATTGAAGAAGAACAAAGTTGGAAGACTGAAACTACCCAACTTCAAGACTTACTATAGTTACAGTAATCAACACAGTGAGGTATTGCTGAAAAAAACTGGCTGATCAATAGAAAAGAACAGAGAACCCAGATTTATAGATATACAGTCAACTGACAGTCTTTCACTAAATGGTGGTACCATCAGTGGGCATCCACATGGGAAAAAAAAAAAAAGAATCTTGACATAGACCTTAAATCCTTTATAAAAACTTATAAAAACTCAAAATAAATCACAGACCTAAATGTAAGATGAAAATTATAAAACTCCTAGAAGATAACATAGGGGAAAATCTAGATGATCTTGGGCATGGTGATGGCAACACCAAAGGTATAAGCCATGAAAGAAATAATCCATAGGCTAGACTTTATTAAAATTAAAAATTTCTAACAGAGACAAGAGAATGAGAAGACAGCCACAGGCTGGGAGAAAATATTTGCAAAAGACATAAAGGACTGGTATCTAAATATACAAAGAACTCATAAAACTCAACAATAAGAAAAAGAACAACCCAATTAAAAAATAGAAAAATGATCTGACTAGACACTTCAGAAAAAAAGGTATACAGATGGCAAATAAGTATATAAAAATGATGCTCCACATTATATGTTATCAAGGAAATGCAAATTAAAACAATAATTACATACCATTACACACCTATTAGAATGACCAAAATCCACAACGCTGAAAAACCAATACTCACAAGGATGTGGACTAACAGGAACTGTCATTCGTTGATGGTAGCAATGCAAAAAGGTATAGCCACTTTGGCGGTATGTCAGTTTCTTATAAAATCAAACAAACTCTTAAGTTAGGGTCTAGCAATCGCATACCTTGACATTTACCCAAAGGAGTAAAACTTATATCCATACAAAGACCTACCTGCACAGGGATGTTTATAGCAGTTTTATTCATAATTGCCAAAACTTGGAAGCAACCAAGTAGGTAAATGGATAAACTGTGGTACATCCAGACAATGAAATATTAGTTGGTGCCCAAAAGAAATGAGTTATCAAGCCATGGAAAGACATGTAGGAACTTTAATGCATATTACTAAGTGAAAGGAGCCAATCAGAAAAGGCTACGTGCTTCATAATTCCAACTAAGTGACATCTATAAAAGGCAAAACTATGGAGACAGCAACAAGATCAGTAGTCGCCTGGAGTTAGGGAGAGATGAACACGCAGGGGAAAGAAGATTTTTAAGGCAGTGGAAGTTGTCTGCACGATACTATATTGACAGATACACATTATACATTATTCATTATACATTTGTCCAGACCCATAGAATGGACACCGCCAAGAGTGAACCCTAATGTGAGCTATGGTTTTGGGCGAAAATGATGTGTCACTGTAGGTTCATCAGTTTTAACAATTGCACCACTCTGGTGTTGGATGCTGACAGCAGGGGAGGTTGTGCACGTGTGGGACAGGCAGTGGACAGGAACTCTGCACTGTCTGCTCAATTCTGCTGTGGACCTAAACATGCCTTGAAAAATAAAGTTTATTTAAAAGGAAAAGAAATTCAATTGTCAAGGGAACTTTTAAAATATAGGAACTTTTAGTAATAAGCACTAGTTTTAAAGTTTGTGATAGGATTATTCTCTGAAGATCATTTTGGTCAGCTATAGCTGGCTTGAGAATTCCCTGTGAAGATGAAAAGCAAGGACACATTATTTGAGCTTCAGATGCAGCCATCAAAAGTCTGTGTCTCTATTCAGCAGAATCACAGGCCACCAGCCCTCAGTCCTGTCCACCCAGCTGGGAAGAAGGATCGGGTCAGTCTTCACACTGCTCTACAGAATGCGCCCAGTCCTCTCGTGTGACCTTGTTCTTCCTGATAGAGAACAGATTCTCTTTTAGTTCACATTAAGGTATCGGTTACTGCCTCGAGAGAACAAAACTTAAATACAAAGAAATGAGGTTCTAATAACAGGAATTTTTGTCCAATGGGAGAGATATTTGGGGTCAGGCAACCTCCAGCTGCCTCTTGTACCACAAAGTGATAGTCACATCTTCTACCAGCACACCTCAGCCACCTTCACATCCCCACCATTTATTCTCTGAGTCCAAATCATCTTTGTCTTTAGGCAGCATTTTTCTTTTTAGGGTCTGCCTCCCCAAAATATGCCTCTTTAAGATACTCATTATTTTAAGCTGGTTATTTTTAAGAAATGTAAGACTCAGAAAACAAAGAAACAAAACAAGTAAAAAAAACCTTGACTTTCCCCTCTACCTAAAAGAATTCTACAAATGACATGCTCCAGGAAGGGAGCTATCATCATAGACAACTAGAATAGGTACGAGGTGTGATCAACAGGAAAGAATCCAGCAAAGCTCATTTGACTAAAGTCCTCCCCGTGTCCCATTGTTTCAAGATGGCCAATCTACATTTGCTTACTGAACATGAGCTCTTTTCATCTCCCTGTCAACTGCCTTACTTCCCCCTCTATTCTGAATGACATATAGACCTCATTTTCCCTAAATGTCTACAATTTTCATGCTTGTGTGAATTCCCTGTGTGCACATATTAAAACCTGATTTTCTCCTGATAATCTGCTATACGTCATTTGAATTATTTGACCAGCCAGAATTTAGAAGGGCAAAGGAAAATTCTTTTTCCACCCCTACAGGTGCATACCAAGCATGTTCCTCCTTAGGATCTCTGTACTTGCTATTGCCTGAGCTGAGATCATACTTTCTCAAATATCCACATGGCTTACTCCCTCTCATGGAAAAAGATTACTACTGTTAAAGAGAAAACCACAGGCCCAACATGGGGTCACTTGTGCTAAAGCCCATGACACAAAACCTAGAATTAATATATGACCTAAATGTAGTTTCATCCTTCTCCAGGAATGTAATCTTAATCAGTCAGTCTGGAATTCCCTGGTCAGTAACCATGAGGTCATCTGTCACATGGGCCCTATCCACCCTCCCCACAAAAGGAAGATGAGGCAATCTGTCTGATAGGACACGCCTCCCCACCAATGGAAGGCAACCTTACCTGAAACAATCTTTTATTTTCTTTTGCTAATGACTTTCTTGTCCTGCCCAGTTTCTGCCTATAAATGCCTTCCCTCTTGCACAGCTTTTGGGGCTCCTCTCTAGTTGCTAGATGGGATGCTGCTTGCTTCATGAATTGTTCAATAAAGCCAATTAGATCTTCAAATTCACTTAACTGAATTTAACACCACAGAGGTAGTTCTGATTCTCTTGATTACCCCAGGTCTTCCCATTTCTCCAACATCTTTGGGTTTCACTGGTCATTGACAGACAATCATAATATTAACTGTATAAGGACGTCAGATGGCACCTATCTGAAGGTTCCTAGACTTGACTCATCATCAGAATCACCTCAGTTCTTTGTGCTTGTTTGCTTTTTTGCTTTGTTTTTATCAATGAAGCTTCACAGGCTCTACCTCCAGGAATTTGGTCCAATGGATCAAGTAAAGCTCGGGAACCTACATTTTTAAAAACACTTCACATATTTCACATGTTTAGGGGTCACTGGCCCAAATCCACCCCTTTTATTTATTTATTTTAGAAAATAGAAACACAGAGAGATGGGTAATGCTTCTAAATACACAGTAAGTACAAAGCTGAGATGAACCCTCAGTTCCTGAAGACAGAGATGACCCCTGGATCAAAGAGGCTTCCACCATACCTGTTACCACTGTCTAGCTCCTCACTTGTGAGAGTTGAATTTAAAAAAAAAAAAATTAGTAAGTGAAAAAACTAACCTAGTTGGTTTTTTTTTGTTTTTTTGTTTTGCCTTTGGGCAGGCTAATGCACAAACGTGAAAGGAAATGGCAGAGTGAGAAAACAGACAGATTTTAACTCATATATGTTTTGTAAAGTCCTGAGAGTAGTTTGGTGTTTTTTTTTTTTTT
>PVJL010007086.1:0-82888 GCA_004026885.1 Lyroderma lyra | reverse complement strand
GGTTAGGGAGGGGAGAAAGGGGAGGGGGTGGGAGAGGAGGGGGGGAAGCTAAATATAAGGTGATAGAAAGAGAAGTCACATTAGGTGGTGAACTTATTATACATCAAGTTGACAATGCACTGTAGAATTGTATGCCTGAAACCTATGTAATCCTTGCTAACAGATGTCACCCCAATAAGTCTAACAATAAAAATGAATTTAATAAATAAACAAATAAATAAAGATTATGTTATAAAAGACCCCAAATACTCAAAGAAATCCTGAGAAAGAAGAACAAAGCAGGAAGTATCACACTTCCTGATTCAAAGCCATACTATAAAGCTGTAGTAATCAAAACAGTATGATACTAGCATAAAAACAGACAAATAGACCAATGGAACAGAAAAGAGAGGCCAGAAATAAATATATAAACATGCAGTCAAGTAATATTTGGCAAAAGAACCAAGAATATTCGATAGAGAAAAGATAGTCTCTTCAATAAGTGGTGCTGGGACAATTGGATATTCACATGTAAAAGAATGAAACTGGACCCATATCTTACATCATTCACAAAAAGCAAATCAAAATGGACTAAAGATTTGAATGTAAGACCTGAAACCACAAAACCCCTCAAAGAAAAACAAGGGGAAAAAAGCTCTATGACATGGGTTTTGGTAATAATTTTTTTATATGATATGTAAAGCATAAGCAACAAAATAAAAAATAAACAAGTAGGACTACATCAAACTAAAAGCTTCTGCACAGAAAAAGAAACCATTAGCAAAGTGAAAAAACAATCTACAGAATCAGGAAAATATTTGCAAACCATATATCTGATAAGGGGTTAATCTCCAGACATAAAGAACTCAAGAAGCTCAATAGCAATAAAACAAATAATCCAATTGAAAAGTGGGCAAAGGACCTGAATAGACATTTGTCTAAACAAGAAATACAGGGTTCCCTGGTGGTGTAGAGGCTAGGCTTCAGTGCTGTCAACACTGCGGCCTGGGTTTGATTCCCAGTCAGGGAACTACCCACATTAAAAAAAAAAAAAAAGAAGAAGAAGAAGAAGAAGAAATACAAAAGGCCAACAGGTACATAAAAAGATGCTCAACATCAATAGTCATTAGGGAAATGCAAATTAAAAACACAATGAAGTATCACCTCATGTCTGTTAAAATGTTCATTATAAAAAAGGGACCCCTTGTGCACTGTTGGAGGGAATATAAGCACAGCCACTAGAGAAAACAGTATGGAGGATCCTGAAAAAGTAAATATAGAACTATCACATGATCTAGCAATTTCACTTCTGGGAATACTTCCAAAGATAAGAAAAACACTAACTCAAAAAGTTATCTACATCCCCATGTTCGTGGCGGTATTATTTACAATAACTAAGACATGGAAACAACCTAAGTATACCTAGATGGATAAATAAATTGTGAAATACACACGCGCGCGCACACACACACACACACACACACATATATATACATATATACATATATATATATACAGTCTGACAATTAAGTTCCCAAACTCATCCTAGAAAAAGTGCTACATACCTCATTGCTGAATATCACTACTGTTACCTTTGAAATACTCCCCTTGGGAAGCTATACACTGATGCCAGTGCCTTGTCCACATTCAAAGCAATTTTGAAACTCTTTTCTGGAATGGCCTCAGAGCTGTCATCATGTTACCTTTGATGTCCTCAATGTCATCAAAATGTTTTCCTTTCAATATTTCCTTTATCTTCAGGTAAAGAAAAAAGTCATTGGGCACCAGATCAAGTGAGTAGGGAGGGTGTTCCAAATACAGTTATTTGTTTACTGGCTAAAAACTCCCTCATAGATAGTGCCATGTGAGCTACATGGTCGTGATCCAAGAGCCATGAGTTGTGGGTGAAAAATTCAGGTTGTTTTTGTCTTTTTCATGCAGACTTTTCAGCACTTCCAAGTAGTAAACTTGGTTGACGGTTTGTTCATTTGGTACAAATTCATAATGAACAATCCTTCTGATATCAAAAAAAGTTAGCAACATCATTTCAACTCTCAATTTGGACTGATGGGACATTTTTGGTCATGGAGAATTGGCTGACTTCCATTGTGCACTTGGATGCTTTGTTTCAGTGTCATATTGGTACACCCATGTTTCATCTCTAGTGATAACATGGCCCAAAATGTCATCTTGCCTCTCCAAAAGGTCTTGGCTAACTTCAGCTCTCCTTTGCTTTTGTTCATTGGTGAGCTCCTTTGCACACCTTTCTCATGCCAAAATTTTCAGTTAAGATTTTCCTGTTTCTCTATCTATGTTGACTTGGTCTGCTATGCTTCTCACAGTCAGCTGATGATTTTGACGAACAATTCAATGAATTTGCAAGGTTTTCATCAGTTCTGCTTATTACTGGCCACCCTGACCTCTCTACATCAGTGGCGCTTTCTCTCCCCTCAGAAAAGCATTGAATCCATTTGTACACTGCCGTTTTCTTCATGGTATTATCACCATAAACTTGGACTAACATGTCCCTGGATTTCACTTCCACTCTTGCCAAGTTTAACGAGTAATTTAATGTTTATTCATTGCTCTAATTCAAGCTCCAACATTCTTGCTGTGGTACACAAAATCATGCACCAACAATAATGAACGCCACTCAGCAAGACACTGACACATGCTGACACGAACATAGCTGTGCGACACAGATATACCAAGGTTATGAAACCCTATCAAGTAGTTTGCACAGTGCTGCCAATGTAAACACATGGTGGCAAGTTCGCAAACTTAATTGTCAGACCTCATATATATAATATTCAGCCATAAAAAAAAAAAAAAGAAATCCTATTTGCAACAGCATGGATGGACCTTGAAGGCATTATGCTAAGTAAAATATGTCAGGCGGAGAAAGACAAATATGATATGTGGAATCTAAAAAAGAAATATCAAACCCATTTAAAAAAATCAGACTTTTGGTTACCAGAGGTGGGGGGGTAAGGGGAGGGGGAATTAGAGTAAGGTGGTCAAAAAGTACAAACTTACAGTTATAAGATAAATAGGTACTATGGATATAATATACAACATGATGACTATAGCTAACAGTTCTGTATAATATATAGTAAAGCTGTTAAGGGAGTAAATCCTAAGACTGTGATTGGGAGAGAATTTTTTTTCCTTTATTCTTTTCTTCTTTCTCTTTATTGTATCTATATGAGAAGATAAATAAATGTTAGTGGAATCTATTGTGGTAATCATTTCACAATACATGCAAATCAAATCACATTAAACATATATTTCAATTACTTCTCAATAAAACTGAAAACAAATTTTAAAGGTAGCGATATGATTTAAGCATCACTAAAGATTCTATCTGCCCCACTGCCTTTCTGACATAGTGTTTGAAATTCCCATAAGATATTTTATCTCCATTAATATCCAGATTAAGCTAAAAATATATTATTTAGAAAGAAATAAACATTATTATTAATTTCTAACCTTCAAAATAATGCCTCGACTTAGACAACATTATCCCCACTTATCAGATGAGAAAACTGATATTCTGGGTTTATCTGAAAACTTTGCTATGATTTGCTTTTTATAACAGATTAATTGTTCATCTAACAGAATCCTATTGTAATTGTACACAAGATAATTTCTCTGATTAGAGAATGGTATAGAAATAGAGTATATTTATTGTATAGCTCAGGTAAAGGACCAAAGTGGGTTGTACTGAGCCACCAAATGGTATAGTGAGAATTGTAGTGACCTCCCAGGGGTTGGCTGCTCAGCTTTGTGTCTTTTCCTGGCCCCAGTCCCAACCTCTGAACAAAATTGGTTTGCACTATTAAGACGAGAATCACAAGAGAACTGGAGTAGTACATAAACACTAGGGGACTGACTCAATAATTGTAAACTACATTCCTACCTCCCACTCAATACAGTATCTTGAAGAAAGTATATTATGATGGATAAAGCATAATGAGAATTACCTATAAAACAAACAAAAAGAAAGAAAGGAACAAAGAAGAGAAAGAAGAAAGGAGGGAAACAAAAAGAGGCAAAGTGACTTTGAAGAGAGAAAACAATTCCCTAGTCCGCATAAAATTTAACTGACTGCATTAACAAATCTACAAAATACTTGTATTCCTCAGAAGACATAACTGATCAGCAAGATTAGCAAAGCTATCTCCATTGTGGAGATGCATGCATCAACCTCAAGGTATCCAGAAAGCAAATTATGTATTTAACCTCTCGGATTCTGGTTTTTCACCCATGAGGACAAATGCATGGCATGCTGGTGGTACACACAGGTGGTATGGGTTTGGTTAAAGTGAACCTGCTCATAGACCAGATCTGATCTTGTTTGTTGACAAAATCAAGTGTGAACCTTCAAGGCAAAGAGCCAGTTTCTAACTAACTCAGATAGCATCAGCCAGTCAGTCCTTGGCAGACAGTCAAATGACCTCCCCACACGCTCCCTGACCTGTCCCAGGAATTTGTCTTCAAAATACTAATTCCTAAAGTAGGATCAGGAGAAACTCTAGGGCCCCTCTATAGATTTTGGCTTAGCCCAGTAAGAACAGGAGAACCAGAAGGGTCAGGAAGGGAAGGAAGACTCTGAGATAGGCAGAGTTAATTTAAAAGGATGGATAGTAGTAAAAAAAAAAAGTAAGGTCCAGCAGCAGTCTTGTTTGGGAAGCATTAGGAAGACAGAGCCCAATAGCCTCTTTAAGAAAGTTGTTTGATGAGACCCAGAACTGACTTACTGAAAACTAAGAGTAGCATAACCAATTTTTTATAGGAAAAAAATTTAAAGAAAACTTTTAATTTTGATTTTCTGTCACCAAAAAGTACCCATAAAGTCACCAAAGCAATTTTTCTCAAAGTGGGATTTAACTAGTATCTGCATCAGAGTTATCAGAGAAGCTTTTTAAAAATGTAGATTCTTGGACCCCAGAACCACCAGATTGGAATCTCAGGGGTTGGAGTGTAGGAATCTGCAATTTTAATAAACTTCCAAGTACCTCCCTGCCTTCTCACATTTGAGAAGTTCTATGCCAAGCTTGTCCAATCCACAGCCTGCAGGCCACACACAGCCCAGGATGGCTTTGAATGCAGCCCAACACAAATTCATAAACTTTCTTATAACATGAGTATTTTTGCGACCTTCTTTTTTAGCTCATCAGCTATCATTAGTGTTAGTGTATTTTATGTATGGCCCAAGACAATTCTTCTTCTAATGTGACCCAGGAAAGCCAAAAGTTTGGACATGCTTGCTCTACATCAAGGAAAGTATAAAGGTAGAAGGAAGACTTCTCCTACCTGAGTGTGACTAGGGACAACTGTGGCAGGAGGATCACTTAGACCAGCCACTCAGGCAGATAGGACAGAGTACAAATGCAGACTTCCCTGAGAGAAACAGCCAGGTGCATCTTTCCAAATTTTGTCAGTTGTTCTACCACCTTGAGAACAGTTGTTGTCTTTTTAATCTTTACAAAATTTGCAAAATTTTGTGAAAAAGAGCACCTGGAATTTTATCTTTCTTTCTCTTGGAGTCTAGCTTCCCTAGCAGCAGTCATACAGCCCTAACCTTTTCTTGAAGTAAAAAACATTCTAGAGATATGAATATCTCCCAAAATAAGATTAAAATTCTTTCATAAACAACTTCACAGAAAAACAAGGAGAAGAACAAGGTTGTAAGGCTCAACTATTTTTGTGAGCTGATTACAGAAGTGAAACTTTTATTTTATCTCTTATATATTAACACACATGAAAAGAGGGAATGAGTATTATAATCTTGGTGTTCAATAAGTGAAAATAGGGAGTTCCCTGGTGGTGTAGTGGCTAGGCTTTGGCGCTTTCAACGCTGCGGCCTGGGTTTGATTCCCAGCCAGGGAACTACCCACATCAATAAATAATAATAATAACAATAAGTGAAAATACTAAGAGGCTAAAAGAAACATAATGATAAAAATATGACAGTGTAAGTAACAAAATTAAAACTTTTCATAACCTTTGACTCAATGGTTTCTTGTCTAGAAATTCATCCTAACAAAGTTAGTGGACAAATGCAAAAATATGTATAATAAGAATGTACAGGGAGTTCCCTGATGGTGTAGTGGCTTAAGGCTTTGGCGCTGGCGCTGTCAGCGCTGTGGCCTGGGTTCAATTCCCAGCCAGGGAGCTACCCACATACCAAAAGCAAAAAAAGCAAAAAAAAAAAAAAAAAAAAAGAATGTACATTAGTGTTGTTTGCAATGCAGAAAAACTGGAAAATTCTAATATGAAACACATCAATCATGATGCATGCAACTCCTTCACCTCTTCTAACAGAAGCCACCCTCGCTCATGGTCCTTCGCTGTGGCCTTAGACTGTTCCTTGGGAAAGAAGTAGTCACAGAATGGATCAGGAGTAGGGACCTGAACCACATGCTAGCCAACAATCTAGACATAGCATGGCCCAAAAAGTCTGGCCCAGAAAGGTTGATACTAATGAATTAGGCCAAAGAAAATTTCTTCTTTTACAATTTAACAGAAAAATACAGAATTGGCCAATTGGAATTGACATATGCATATACTTTATTTTTTATAAGTAAATTATAAAGTTATATATTAAAACCTCAGGAAGTAAAATGGTTATTTGCAAATATGCCCAATATACGTATAAAAGTTATTTTCCTAAGAAAATATTAACAACAGTGTTGTTTTATTCATTAATATCTCAACCACTTACCAGTTACATTAGTTACAGTAGGTGGTCAAAATACTCTTTCAATTGACAGCATGGGAAATAAGTGTTGATAATCAAGTTTTATATTCACAAAGTTAAATACATATCTTGGAATTTAAAGCTCACTGGAATTGGCCTCTGTGGGATATGAATTTTGGCTCTGTTACCAAAATCAGAGACTGGATTTCTAATGAATAGATTTTCTTTACACAGGTCATAGAGATTTTAAAGAAACCACATGGGCTCATTAAAGGTTAATATAAATGTGAAATTAGTGCCCTGAAGTTCCATTAGCCACTTTGTTGACTTTTAAATAAATCAGCTTGTCAAATAAAACTCTATATAATATTTTCCTCGTGTGTTTTAGTCACTTACTCCTGGATGAACAAGTGCCAGGCATTCAGTCTGTTTTGCACATTTAAAAATAAATAAAATAAACACTGCATTACCATAATTTTAGGAAAACGGAGAACAATTGGCCAATAAATGTTACGAAATTACTTAGTTGTCAACAATCATCCATACTGAAGTAGATGCCTAAGACCCACCATGAAACACACTGCAGAGATCATGGTGAGACAAAATCAATAGGAAATAGGAATCCAGTCTCCCACAAGTCTCTATGACTCCACCAGCAGTCCCATACCTGCTCAGATGTTCGGTTGAGACCTCTAACTAAACTGGAAGATCTGGTGTCACCTCTACTGGTTTGGCTCTTCGCTCCAAAAAATGATGCCAACTATAACACACCTGTTCCATTGATTGTCCACATATCAAAATATCAGAAACATGCACATGCTGTTAATTAGCTGTATCCAATTTCTGCCCTTCAGGATACAAGCTTTCTACTCTTTAATTCTAATCAAAGCACAGTTGTGAGGAATGCTATTTACCCAAGATTGCCTAGAGGGCTAGAAGGCCATCCATTGTTTTAGGCAAGTTGTATTTCTTCCCCCTTTTTCCTTGGATCAAATCAAACCATCAGAAATGTTCATACTTAAGGAGCGTTTTCCTCCTTAGGAGGATTCTGGCACTATACTCTCCACCTGCGTAAGAGATTTTGTAAGAAAGAGCCAGGAGTTCCCTGGTGGTGTAGTGGCTACGGCTTCAATACTGTCAACGCCGCGGCATGGGTTAGTTCCCAACCAGGGAACTACCCACATTTAAAAAAAAGTAAGAGCCTCCTGTCATTTGTTGGTTGAGATGACATGGTGTTTGTTCACTTTATGAGGACAAGAGAGACATTTCTGTTGAGCCACAACTGCTTTGTTTCTGTCTTTTTTTTTTTTTTTTAAATGTGGGTAGTTCCCTGGCTGGGAATCGAACCCAGGTCACAACATTGACAGTGCCGAAGCCTTAAGCTACTACATCACCAGGGAACTCCCAAGCTTCTATCTTGCAAATACTAAAAAGGTTGTTACTAAAGGTTGGTTCCCCCCAGCTCTGTAAGAGCTCAGAATCAAATTTATAGACCATCTCCAGCTACAGTTGTATGTTGACACTATGGCTAGTTTGATTTTATTTCCCACCTTTAATTTCTCATCCATGAAATAAGGAGGGGGTGGGAAGAGAGAAGTTGGAGGTAAAAGAAAGAGAAGTTCTAGTTAACTTATGCCATTTGCTGATTCCTCTTACAAATGTAGGGTCAATAACCACCTTGTAAACACTAAGATGACTTTCAAGGTGTTTCTACCAAGGTAGGGTCAGAGTGAGAGAGAGAGAGAGAGAGAAGAAAAAAACAAGACGTATTACTGTTTCCATTCTTCATGTCCATATAACTTAATCAGATAATTTGGTTAGGGAATAGATATCCATTCCATTTACTTAGAGGCAAGAGATTAAAAGGAGACCTGTAACGGGAACCAGAACGTCCTCAGGCTCCTAAGTAGCCTGATACCACCTTCTTTTCCTCTTAACTTTAACTTATACGTGGATGGCATCCTTTCACGTTAGTTCTTTTCATGTTTTTACACTTAAATTGTCAAGAAGGAGAGTCTTGTGTGCTCAGAATGTCTTTTTAAGCCAGACTATGCTGGTCAGGCCACACCTGGGAGTAACAGTCATGGGTCAGGTAACCACCTCTTGCCTAACCTGCTGGAACAGGGGGTTGTGCATTAAAGTATGAATGTCTAGAAGAGCTTTTGAGCAAGGCAGCTTCTTTGGAGGAAATGCAGACAAGCAGGCACTGGAAACATCTAGTACACCATGAAAGCAGATAGAAAGAAGGCCTTTTCTCCCCTTAACACCTATTGAAATTCAGGCCACCCTTCCAAACTGGAGTCAATTCCCAGATCTTCCTTCAGGCTGTGTCTGTCCATCTCAGCCTTTCTTAATCTTACAACCATTCACAATTATCTCATTATGTCTAAGAATGCAATTTTGTGCTCTTAGATCCTCATCTATACTGTAAGATCTGGTAGGGCAGAAAGTACATCTTATTTGTGACTGTATCCCCTCGGGGCTTGGAATAGCTCCTTTATATGGGACTCTGAATAAGTATTTGCTCTTGACAATGCTGGTTTGCCTTCCTGCTAATCCACCAAATGAATTAATTGTCTTATCTGGTGAACAAGATACTGAAACACCAAAAATCCTGTTTTTTGGTAACAGTTTCCTATCACATTCTGATATTTTCTATAATATTTAGGAAGAATCTCTGAATTACTTTTAAATTAAATAAAAGTTAACCAATCATAGGGAAAACAGAAGTATGTTTCTTGCCTCTTTCTTAGGCCCTAAACACCCCACCCCTTTCACTCCCTCTTAGTGCCCAGGAGCGTCTCTGGTACCTGGGAAGTCTAGCGATGCCCTTTGCCTGTGTGTATAAACAGTGCCCTTTGGAGCCAGCTGATGTGGCCGCGTCCTGACGGAGGCACTTCCGACTCTCCAGCAGGATGGATTTCCTGTGCTGGCTGACACCCTTAGTGTACAGATTCTTATCATTAAATCAACACATTGAGGCTCCCCAAGGGACTGCCTTTTTCCTGGTAGTGCATTTCCTGCACATTCTTGCTTTGTCAGTTTGATAAACATAGTACTTTTTAATCCACTCTGACTAGGTGCTAGTATTCTCTACAGATAGTCAAAGAGATGGATATGGCCAAAAGTTATACTTCCGAGAAAAAGTCTAGATTTATCTCAAGTATAGGTTTAGGTCCACGGCCGGGATCATGAATTTGGCTAAAGGATATAGCCCGGAGTTGTGCTCTGTTTGTTCTTCGGGGTTAATAGCTTCTACCCTCCCTAACCCCGATTTGAATGCCTTCAGCTAGAGCATGTGTCCTCCAATTTACCGGGGCCCCACCACTCCCTGTCACTGGCCCTGGCACACATTTTCACACTCAGCAATTACAGCCATTCACAGAGGGCAGCTCCTGGATCTTCTTTAACTGTGAAGACCTAGGCTGACTCCAAGGGCCCACACAGAGCAGGCTCTGCGACAAGCCAGAGGGGGTCTGGGCACACATACTAGCTTTCTGACGGCTGTAGAGAGAGCCAACCCTGTGGGATAACAGTTTGTGGAACAAAGAAGGCAGGTGAAATAAGCCTCTCTTTACTTCGGACTCTATCTCTAAGCAGCAAGAAGTCCTTTTAAAACACGATCACAATACCAGTGTCTTACCTTAAACAATTAACAATGATTCCTTAATTTTATCAAATATTTAGTCAGTGTTCACAGTTCTCTGGATGTCTAATAAGGTTTTGCGTGTTTTTATAGCTGGCGTATTTGAATCAAAATCTATATTCTACACTTGCTGTCTTTCTTGAGTCTCTTAATCGGTAGTTACTCCTTTTTCCTTGCAAATTATTTGAGAAAGAAAATGTTATTTGTCCTGCAATTTTCTATATTCTGATTTCTGATGATTTTGTTGACTGCATCTCTGTAATGTCAATTTATCATGTTCCTGCTCCCTCAGTTTTCCTTTGGGTGGTAGTGAAATCTAGACATTTGATCAGATTACATGTGAATTATTGGCACGAGTATTTTATTGGCAGTGTTGTATATACTTCCTATTTACATCACGTGGGACATGTTCTATCTGCTTGTGTCTTTTTTTTGTAATATTAAGATTGATAGTGTTTTCAGGTATTGTCAGCCTGATCCATGGACTATAAAATTCCCTTCTGTTTTTAGCAGCCATTGATGATCATTGCCCCAGATCCATTATTTCATTCCTTCCTCATTCATTAGCTGGAAATGTTTCTTAAAAGGCAAGAACTCTCTCCCTTACTGTCTGTTGGTTACCTGTAGTTATAGTTTTTTGTTGTTTTCAGCAAAGGCAGGATGTTTGATTGTTTCCTTTTATTTACCAGTTTTCAGAATAATGAGCATCCTCCAGAGATGACTAAGGAGTTTCTTTTTATTTTTTATTTTTTATTTATTTATTTATTTTTTTTGGTATGTGGGTAGCTCCCTGACTGGGAATCGAACCCAGGCCGCATCGCTGACAGCGCCAGCGCCGAAGCCTTAAGCCACTACACCACCAGGGAACTCCCTGTTTTTTAATTTTTTGTGTCCTTATGAACCCATGAATTTAAAGCATATTTTACATATCTCAATCCATTATAGTTTGTTTATGCCCAAAATGTTCCACTTTTGGCAATAGGCATTGCTTTGGGTCTTGGCACTGAATGACCCACAATCTCATAAATGTTTACTTTCTCATATGACTAGCTACTTTTAAAATTATTTCTGAGTTACTTAAAGCTGGTACTCACAGAACAAAATTGATGTGTGACTAGAGTTTAAGAGGACTCTACATTCTACCATGAAGTCCGACTGTCCTGCAGATGGTTGGAGTCAGCTCCGATTGGTGGAGGCATTTTTCTTCAGTGTGTCACTGGTTTTGAACTGGTCATGGCTTTCAGATGCTGCTCTTGCTATGAGGCTGCTATGACTTTTATTCTATAAGACTGAGGTTAGAAAATATCATGTTCCCACCACCTGCTAAGCAGTCCCCCTGGAAAAAAAATATATCTGTACCTTCCTTAACCCTCATAAAAAGGGAAGTAAATAAATAAAGTAATCATGAACCCACAAGAACAAAAAAATTGTAAGCGATGAGGACAAAGGGAAATGCAAGACTGATGGCAAAGGGAAGCCCCAGATGACAAGCACGTTCCAGTCCAGATTAGGGCAGGAGGCTGAGAAAGGACAGAAAAATGACACATCTCCTAATGTGTGAACATGCTGAGAGAGCCTTACTGTGCAGTGAGGAAGTCTGAAGACGAAAGAGTGGTAAATAAGTAAATAGAGAACTAAGTAACCTTTTCTTAAGGTACTCATTAACTCTAGGAAAAACAAAAAGTTATTTGAGAAAGGAAAATCATAATGCAATACCTGGCTCTGGTGTGAATAAACTGACATTATCATAGTAATGTAAATACTCTATTAATAACCAAAGTTGTGAAATTGTAATATAACTATATTTAAAGGAGTGAGGAGGTAAAGTGTGTGTGTGTGTGTGTGTATGATTTGAACTTTCATCTTCCATAGTAAGAAGTCCTTAGATAATTCATAAAACTCAAAAATTTCAGAACTACTAAGAATTTAATATAGTTATTTAGAATTATGGGGGTAAATGTGAGAAGCAGCAGCTAAAAAGTTGGAGGCCACTGTTCTTGCGAAGTGGGAGTCTGGAGTGTAGAGGTGGGACAAGGGACATTTATTTTTGTTTTTATTTGATGTTTTAAATCATGTAACTATGTACATTTATTAAGAAAATTTTTATTAAACCTTGTCACATTTTTATGTCTCTCTATTTGAAATAATTCTGTAGCCAGGAAATTAATCTCAGTCATGATTTGGAATTCTCCCCCTCCTGAAGGTCAGGCAAGAGATCCAGGTGGTCGGTCTCATGTATCCTAGAATATATGGGGTAGGTCCTCTGTTCTCTAAAGCATGTGGGCCCCCATGCCTTGCCCAAGCCTACAATCGCTTCCATTCTTGGCCCAAACTTGGGCAGAGGAGTCTTTCATTGCTGCCCTCAAATCTTGGCATCTCTCAACACATCTCATCAGAAAGGTCTTATCACCGCCTGGGGCCTCACGTGAACTGGACTCCATGCCACCGCTCATAGAATCTGAAAACATAGGTAAGGGCTCATTCACCACTTCCTTTTCTCCTGCTACTTTCCTCTCCTCCTTCTCTTATAAACTTTTAGAAATCCAGAGCCCATCCTTCTTTACTGTAGGTGGTGGCAGTGAGAGAAGAAGGTACCAAAGAGCACCTAGTAGAGCATGCCTTAGTCCCTCCTTGACAATCTTTGATTCAAACAGTTGACATCTTCCCAACCTTCTGTAAATTCTGTGGACAGATCTAGCCTCTGGAATAGATCTCATTGCCTCTCACTGGGCCCTTCTTCCCCTGCCCACCTTCCAACAAATTTTGCAGCTGCAACTCAAGAGAGTCTACTTTTTTCTTACTCATGTTGTTACACTGGTATACTTTGGTTGTACTTGTGTAATGTGTATATTGTTACACTTTTTGCGATAATCTTGTTTCTGTGCAATTATAATCACCCGGTTCCCTTACTCCCCTACAGGAGTGTGATAAGTAGATTCTTTTTCTCATCGAGAGCCAGACTAAGGTAGCAGTTTGCAAAGGTATAAGTGCACATCCCAGGAGTACACGCAGTGATAACTGGGGTGAGGGAAGAAGACATGAGGACTTCTATTCATACGTTTGCTTTCTATTTTTGTATGTTTTCTAATGTATATAAAGGATACTTACACAGAAAAATATACATATTTTGGGGGTGCATTCTCAAACTTTTTAAAATTGATAAACTGTGTGGTCTAAGATACTTGGGAGTTGTCTTCCAGTGCAACATTGTCCAATTGAAAGGTAAATGCGGGAGACTTCCAGTCATGACGAAGCAGGAGGGTTTGCAGGAAAGTAAGAAGAATCTTTAGGAAAATATGTGTGATGTCTATGTCCTTTCCCACCTGAATCCTTTTCAGTGAGTAGTCAGAATCTAAGGAGACGTGGCTCTCCACTAACTTTGAACATTAAGAATTTCATCCCGTGGAGACCACTAATTCTGTTAATATTAATGTTGAATAATCTTGCTAAGAAGTCTTTTAAATTCATGGACATGGCTCTGTTTTTTTTCCCCATGGTTGCCAAATTAAATTTTTGTAATTAAAAAATAAGCTTTTTTTTCAAAAAAAATAAAGAAACATAAATACAAACAAGAGTGAGCTCCATGTTACTTTAAGCCTTCCATAACCACAATTTTAAAGAGAAGAGATAGAATTGATTTTAATATACTTTATTTAACCCAGTATGTCTAAAATAGTCTCATCTCAATATGTAATAAATATAAAAATTAGTAATAAAATCTTTTACATTCCTTTTTTTTTTTAAACAAAAACTTCAAAATCTGCTGTGTAGTTTATAGGGACCACTCATCTCAACTCGGACCAGCGACACTGCCAGAGCTCCACAGCATCTGTGGCTGAAGGCGCCGTGTGGGATAGCGCGGCTCAGGGTGCTAGAGCAGCACCCTGACTCTAGAACAATGGCAGACCTCCTGCGGTTCAGACAGGGCTGCACCTGCCTCCTGTCTCCAGCAGGCCTGAGGTGGTAAGGAGAACAGCTCACTGCACTTACGCACGTGCCTGGCCCTTTCCTTTCACTTTCTAGCACCACTGGGAGATAGAGATTATTATCTGACCCACACACCCCCTCCCCTTCCCTGAAAGCTCCTGAGCGGACTGGCCGCTCTCCGTGGTGTCAGGCCGTTACCTGTTGAGGCCGCTTTCACAGAGCAAGTCAGAGGGCGCAGACGATCACGGGGCAGTCACGAGGCCCTCCCCCGCCCCTAAAGGAGCAAAAAACGCAGCTTTTTACCACGGACCATTCACCGCCTTCCTAGACGCTCCAGCTGTGCAGTCAGATTTCCCAGCGTGCCACCTTCCCGGCTGAGGCTTCTTTATGTGAAGTCACTCTGCAGTAGATTAATTAAACACTGTATCGATTTTCTATCCTCCGAGGTACTTCTAAAAGGGTGGTATTCTTGAAGCCCCTTCTCTCAGTTCGTAGAACATTTCCTCTTTGCAAATGTGACACTTAGAGCGTTATCACCATCCACCCACCCACCCCGGCCCAGACCTCACCCCCCACCCGCAACCACCATCACTTAGCCTAAAATCTGACTGCCTGCTTTCTCCAAAAGATAGAGCAAGAAAAGGGGGAGGGAGTCCTGCTGGTTTTCGGGTCATGTTGATTTAACACTTCATGATGTATGCATCCTGGCAGTCTTGCTAGTAGGTTCTCATTTCTGCATCCTGCTAAAATACCTTGCAGGGGTGTTGTTCCTCTTAATTAGCTAATGTTTGTAAGGCACGTTACAGATGAAAGTGCTGTGTCAATGCTAAATATGAACACTCGGGCATCCTCAAGCTGTCTTTTGTCTGCACAGGGGTTTTCAGTACAACACAAATAGTGAGAGATCTACATTTGGAGGAAAGCTTGGGCTTCTCCCCCACAAAAATTGTAATTATTAAAATAGAACATACTTGGGAATTCAGAATGGTACAAAACACAGGGCATTTTTACGTTCGCACAGACTTCTGATCCTGATATGAGAGTGCTTCCCCACTTATTCCGAGGACTGTGATGCCGACCAGTGGGAAGAGAAACTTCCCTGTGAATTGTGCTTCCTGAGTGGTAGACCCTTCGCCTTCTGACACATAGCAAGTAACATCTTTCTGTTGTTCAGAGAGTGGGTGACTGAAACAATTTAGCTGCATTCCCAACGTGTCTGAGGAGGAAAAACTATTTATTTAAAATTACAGCATGTTAAATTAAGTGTTGAGTAATGTTTCACTGAGACAAATTTTGAATACCAGTTTCATTTGCTTTCCTTAGCATAGTCACTAAATCTGAGTTTATCAAATTTTTAATTATGTAAAGAATGGTGCTAAGCATCCTTATTAAGGTATTGATTTCAATGGCCCATCTCTGACCACAAACAAAAAAGCTTTTCTTTTAGAGACGTGAGTGGCTGTCCAGTCTTTATTGTTTTCTAATCCTCTGCCTTTAAGGTAGGTTTATATTTTAAAATGAGAAAACTGGCAGAAATGGAGCAGAGAAAGTTTCAGGCTCCTATCTTAACAGTGACAGTTTATGAAAAGTGTGATGTTTTTGATAACTTCTTTTTATAAACAAAAAATAAAATAAAAACTCACAGCTTAAAACACACTTGATACTACCTCTCAAATCCATGAAATGGCTGTTACCTGCAAGTAATTTACAGTAATGTTAATCACGTTGTTTTGGCGGATCCAGATTTCATTCCAAGACTCTAGCAAAATTATCCATCTTTTGACTGTTTTTAAATGTAAGAAAATCCTAGGTTTATTTTTAATAATCAAAATTCCTAACTGCTCCAACAGGATCCTCAGTCAATGTAAATTTACATAATTCATCTTCCAGTCAACTTGTTTTTCTATAATTAGTGCAGCTGTCACCAGGGAGCTCATTCTTGTGGGCAGGTAGCTATGGGTACAGCAGGCAGGCTTCAGTCAGACATTTCCTTTTAAACCATCCATCGTTTCTTCCCTCATTTCAAATGAATTGGGTTCTGTAAGGAAGAATCTGTTTCCTTCCCAACAGATCTTCCTTTTCCAATTTTGATTATCATTCCATAACCTACAATTCCTTCTCCAGGTCCACTTAGCCACAAGATTTATAAGTAAATGAGTCACTAACGAATTTCTTGGTCAGGCCAACTTTTAGCCTGCATCCATGATATTTCTCTTTATAGCTTCCATATTTTTATCAAGAGAGATTCTCATTTCAAAATATAATTATAATGCTGTTAAAAACATGGACAAGCTGCATTATGAGTACAATGACAAAGCAAACATCAGAATAGTATGTGGTAAATACCTAGCTTTACATTGTTCTAGAATATATAGGCTTTAAATCACCTTTCTCTTTAGTTTTTGATATAATATTCCTCAGTAGTAATATACAAGGGCTGTCTGGAAAAATATCTAGTCGTAAATGCCTCTATTTTTCATATTACATGGCTGAACATTTTCCGGACAGCCCTTGTATATTCAGCCGTTTCTATTGTCTATTCTATCATTGCTTCACAATATGTTTTAAGGGCTGAGTAGTCAACATTTTGAGTCATCTAAATCTTCACTATAGAAAGAATTTCCCTTAAAATAATAAACAGATAAGGGGAAGTCTAGTATTGATAGTATTTGATGATACTAGTTTGTGATAGATACTGTAAACAAGGAAATATATATGTCCCCCAATACTTAGGACATAATCAGATAGTCATTAAATATAGACCAATGGTTTCCAGCTTAGATGGGTAGAGGGGTCCCAGATCACCTACATACAAATTCTGCTGTTACCAGGCTGTTTACATATGTGTCAAGTGACAAGTGAAGGATTCTTACTCAGTATATTTTATGTCCATATGTTTTCTGAATTGTCTGAGGCGCAGATGTCCAGCTAGGGAGCTCCTCACAGCGAGGGGAAGGGAGACCCAGAAGGTGAGGCCCAGACTCCTAACACAGATGCAGTCTGGGGTTTGGGAAAGCAAAAAGTTGAGTGTCTTCCAGTGTGAAAGGGACAGCTTCAGGAAGGTCAAGCCAACCATCAGCCAGGGAGAAGGTCAGATGGCAATGGGAGAAACAAAAGAGGAGACCAAAGTGCTAAAGCCAAGGGGAGATGATAAACAACAGTGGCCTGGGCCTGAGGTACTAGGACAAGGGCTCAGAGCCCCAGGGCTGCTGTCCTCATTGGGAGGAACAAAAGAGGACTCACAAGACACATAAGTCAAAGGCAAGAAATCCAGCAGTCAGCTGAAGAGGAAACCAGGAAATTCGGTTGCTGGGTCTTGGTAGCACGGAGGGACTGCGAGCCCCAGGCAGGGCCGTGCTGACTGGGAGCGGGGCACAGAGGGAGACCAATGGAAGGAACTGGAATCCAGCCGAGCCAGGAATCAGGAAAGGTGGTCAGAGCATAGCAGAGCATGCAGGGCATAGCAGCTGCAGCCGCCAAGAACCAAGACGGGGTTGCCCTGGTGACTCTCTGAGGGTCAGTTCAGGACTTCCCGTGTGACCCACCTCAGCCTGAACATATGCTCTTGTTCTTCCAAGGGTCAGTTCAGGGTTTCTCCTCTGCGCTTCGGTCTGAACCAAACTGCCACAGCCTGGTGGAGGCAGCTGGCGGGCCACCCAAAGTTACTTGCCTTTTCTTCCTGGGTGTGCAGCTGGCTGACATTCCTCAGCTTCCTCTGCTTTAGGAAAGGCCACAGGACTGAGTTCTAGCCAAAACAATGCGAGCCTAAGCAAGGCAAGGCATTTTGATGCCTGGGCTGTAACACCACTCCCTCCTAGGCCTCCTGGCCTTTCCCCTTAACATGCTTTGAAGATAGCAGAGCCACCATAGCCAAGTCCCTCCCAGCTCTGAACCCAGACATGTGTCCTATACTGTTCGGAGAGGAAGAGAAAAACTTCCATCACCTTAGAGGTCTATTTGTTAGAGCAGTGTAGCCTACCCTGAGTCATACTCAGGGTATGGGCCAGAGACTCACCAAGGTCCCAAGAGGGTTACTAGAGAGAGAATGCCCCAGGCCTCCACCTTCATGTGTAGGATGTGTATGATCACTCTTGCATACACATAAGGACTGTTTCCGTGGTAACACTAGGCCCACTAGTTTGCATATCTGTCCTTCATTTGAAAAACAGAAGCTGTTTCTATAGATGGATAACTCTTTCATATAGATGGTGTTAGAAATGGTAGTTAGGTCCTCATACCTACACCTGCTTAACCTGCAATACCAAAAGCAATAGTACAGTGCGCCATTGTTTAGAACACCTCTTTGCCTGATGCCAGACGATGAAAAATGCAGGAAAATTGGGAAGGAGAAATCATACATGGCTTCTGTCAAATTAATAAACAGGAACACTGTAATGAATGTTATTCCAGGTTTGAAAAGGAGACAGATGCTCTTTTAGGTACGTCCCAAAGGCCCAAGCATCACACTAGCAGGGAGAATATCAATTTTAAATGTAGACCTGGAGATGGAGCCATAGGATATTAATCCTCACATTGCAAGATGTCTGATAAAAAATAATATATTTAGAATTGGACAAATTAAAAACACAAACAGGAAACAAAAGCGAGGCAATTGCAATTTTTCCCTCCCCTTCCCCCGCCCCAGAATGCTTGTGTTTTGCTCACGCATCTCAGCGATGGGGTGTGCAGTAAGAAGAGGGGTCACTCAGGCAGTAACGAAGGTGGGCAAGGGGACAGTGGGGAGAGAGGAAGGGGGTTCTGGTTGAGACATTCTCTGCTACCTTCGCACCCCCGTGAGGACTCCCAAAGGCCTGGGGGGAGAAGGGTGAACCCTGCAGCTGTGTGAGCTTCCAGGGACGAGGGTTCTAAACTGAGGTACAACAATGCCTCTCTTTCCGCCCCACCACCAAGATCCTATGAAATCCTATCACAAGGAGCCTGGAGGACAGAACTAATCAAATAATCTGGGTTCTTGGAAGCTTTGGACGAGCTTGAGAACTAGACCCTCCACAGCCCTGGCCCAGAGCAAGCACCCGAGTTACCTCCAGTGGGGTCAATGCAGAGACAAAGGGCCTATAGGAATCACGGTGCTAGAGAAAGAGAGCTGCCCTCTGGGTCTCTGGGTCTTCTCCCCTGAGGAGAACGGAAGAGGGTCAAAGAGAAAGAGCAAAACGTCCTGTCTACCTCACAAGTCATCTCGAAAAGTCATGTCATGAGGGGCTCCCCCATCGGGGGGTGGAAGGAAGGTCACATTACAGCTCGTAACTCCAGAGTAGGATGTCCCACACTTGCCACCTTCATTAAACTGGACTCCGAGTGGCTTTTGAATATTTTTAGAATCAAATCCATCTTCAAAGTATGAAATGTGCTGCCATTGAGGATTCTCAATAGTATTTCCCTGGTTAAGGCAACGGAGGCAATCTAAGAATTGCCTTTGTGCTCAGGAGAATCTGAACTTCTCCTGTCCCAAGTTCTTCTTATGGAACAGAAAACGAATAATCAACTAAAATAGTCTGCGCTCTTCACTCTCTGCAGTATTTCCAGAGTTTCCTTTCCCTTGATTTCCATTTGTTATCTGAGTAATTGGGGCCCTTCGCTAAAAGCTTCCGTTTGCACCAGTGCTGGGGAGTCCCACAAAAGTCCAGAATGATTCACCTTCCCGACTGTAGGAGTTTCTCTGCCCTAGGTCAGCATTTCGTGTGTGGGGGAAGGCCTTTCCCTAGTGCAATTTTCCCAACTTTATTAAAGCATAAAAGTGATCTGCATGGTCTATTAAAAACACTGGTTCCTTAGCCCCCGCTCTGCTGGAAGAACCCAAGTGTCCTTCCAACCTCTGCTCACAGGGCAACCACAGCCAGTGGGAACTTGCTCTTTCCAACGTACAGAACAGTTCATGCATTCATTTGTCATTTCTGTAATACATATTTCTGGAGGGTCTGTGTGCCACATGCTTTTCTAGGTGCTGGGACTGCAATGGTCAAAGAAATTGACAGGTTCCTTGTCCTCATGGAGCATATAACTTGGTGGCGGTGACAGATGATAATAACCAGCAGATAGAGAATGATACATTGTGAGAGATGCAGTGAAGACAACAAAGCGCAATGATAGAGAGTAGTGGAGAGACCCGCTAGACAATGTGGCCTTAGGTGGCGCTCTCTGTGAAGTGACACACACGCCTGAGGGCTCTGAAGCGGCCACCACGGGAAAGAAGGCGGTGAGGCCGAGTATTACAGACATGGGGATAGCATGTGCTGAGGTCCCTGGGTAGAACAAGTGTGGTAGGAAAAAGACTGATAGGAAAGGACAGGATTTGGTGTTTCAATTGGATGTTGGCCTTGGTCCACTGAGACAATGAAGTTGTCATGAATGGCATGCCTTAGGGTAGAGCAGTGAGCCAGGTGCCAAATCTTCTTCATCTGCAATGGAGTAAGTAAAACTATGTTAAATGACAAAGAGGCCAAGCCACATGAACCCTGAAGTGAGGTTTCCATCCCTAGGTGGAGGAGTAACATTACGTGGTGGCATTAAGGAACCAGGAGAACGCTAACTTCTGGGGACCATCGGGAGAATGTGCAGCCTCCACTTAAGAGGGTGGCGGGACAAGTGTCCTCTGGGGACAGCCAGAGGGGAAGGAAAGTACAATGAACAGGCTGAGAATGTTGATGTTCATTTACCCAGGAAGGAGGGTCCCAGCAAGCACAGGAGACATGTTCAGAGGGAGGAGGGAAGGTTGAGCTGGGAAGGCAAGAACAAAGAATGGAAGCGGGAGTGCAGGGCAGGCTACCTTCCCGGGGTCATATCCGGATGGTCACCATAGATAACCAGCATAAGGGTACACCTGACTCCAAGACGCCTAAAAGAACTAACTCCAACAGTCACCTAGTGATTAGAGGGTGTGTGTGTGTGTAGGGTGTTGCAGAGGACACCTTGATTTCTTGGGAATCAGTAGCATCCTGTACTTTTTGATCTGAGGGAGTCATGGTTAGGTGAGGCACAGCCACAGGATTATTTCACTGGGCAGGCTCACAGCAAATGTTAGAATAGCAGCGGTTTCTTATAGGCTACCACACAGTTCGGAGTGCTTGAAAGAAAGGAGTCCTGGGCTGTCCAAGAAAGTGTATTTCATAAGCCTATGAAATGGGAGGCTCAAACCATGGAACCATCAAGTGTGACATCTTAGGGAAAGCTGGCAGGGTTGAGCCAACACAGATGGTTACAAAGAGGGGACTAAACAGACTGATCCACAAACACGGCCATCAAGGATCTTGTTAGGAAGGCAAAGTCTGAAAAACAGTGCATTATTTGTGTGTAATTTCTCAAAGGGAGACTGAGCTTTTAGAGCAAACTGCATATAAACTGAGAGACAATTGGCACTGGAGCCATATGGACTTGAGTAAATTACTTAACTTTCCAAAATTTCCCTTTTCTTCTTCTGGTGATAATGGTACCTATTAATGCAGGTTAGAGGTTCTCAAATTTTAACTTGAGACTAGCCTGACGTGTTAGTCTCCCACCTACAAAGATTTCAGTTCAGCAGCTCTGCAGTGGGTGACCATGCCTGAGGACTGTTAGGATTAAATGAGATACATGCAAAATGTTCATCATATGCCTGGTCTAAGTTGACCATTAAAATGCATAAATCATATGTTTCTACAGGTCAGCCTAACATCGAGGAGAACTTTATTTGGGAAACTTAATTTCCTTTGGCATCACTGAAAATTAAATTTTTCCCTTCATTTCAAAACACAAAAAGGAACTCTTATACTTTTAAGAATACTTTATAAATGTACAGATTTCATACTTCCCAATTACTCTTACTACCAAGTTACAACGTGTGGATTATAAAGCGGCGTCAACAACACAATAAATCTAAAAACGTTGTTGATGAAAAACCTGTGAAAGAGAAGTTGTGAGGTTGTTTATGCAATTTATGGCACATTGTACAGTCAGTTACTTTGGGCAATGAAATAAGTGACTGCCTGGAATTGAGGCATGGTCGAAATTAATTTTCAATGAGATTACCAGGAAAATGTCTTTCCTTAGCCAACTGCAGCTTTTAACTATTTACCTCCAATACAAAAGTGTTCAGTTTTTGTGTAATAATCATAGTCAAAACTTCTGAAATCATGTTTTTAATGGATAATCTGAGTGTCTACAAACATTCACAGCTTAAATCTCTAAATTACACTTTCAAATGAATTCAATATTTAATACAGAAAGTTCCACAACTAAAAAAATGTACACAGTATCTTAGATTTTGTTTAAACTGAATTCCTCTGCATTAAAATGATCAGTGTCAGGCCTGGTTTTATTTTCAACTAAAGGTATCCTTCATAAATGGGAAAGTGCCCAGACAGCATGAAATTTGATATGACTAGTGCAAGTCACACAGTAGGTTCTCAGTTGTGTTGAATAAATATGGAAGGTCTAACACCTAGAACAGTTAAAGAAGGCAATTCTATTTTGAAAACTCGCCACACTCCCAGGTAATATATTTATATTTCCTTCAGAAGAGGAATTCAAATGGTATATTGATTTTTAATAGCTCTGTAAAATCAAAATACACATGATCAGCACTGGTGAATCTTGGAAACTCTTGATAACCACCCTGCAGTGAATATACTTCCTCCTCTAGAGGCCTAAGTTACCGCCACTCTGACCTTCATTACAGCAAGACTGGCCTCTGGTGGTGGTGAAGCAGATAGAATCACCATTCTGAGACCTCACTACTTGGGGGAAAATGTAATTTTTATTTAAATCATAGAATATATACACCACCTAAAGGGATAACACACAGAGAGACTTTTGTTTTAAATTTAAGTCAACTTTCCTGGAATGAATTCATTCCTTGTATCATAAAGTAATTCCTTATGATAAAACTTCTAAATCCTGCACATCAACAGTGCTAGACATATTGTAAAGCCTCCAATAAATACATGAGTTAAAAATTTTAACTTAAATTAAGAATAATTCAGCAAAATATCAAGTCTTTGGCACGATTCAGATTTCCTCATTAAAATATTATTTCAAACTAGATGAATTTGAGTCAAACTGTTCACAAAGCATATCCTTTTCATGATCCTTCAAGTTTTAAATTTGACTTTCAAATAAAAATCTAAAATCCCTAGGAAAAAAATTACTTAAAAAATAAGTTCCTGTTAAAGGCCATGAAAAGTGTTAGAATTAGGTCCTGTACTTAACTACCTTTACATGATTTTACTCCTAAATATATTATGAATAATTTAAATGTCACTAAGGCTAGCCACCCACACTGCAGATAGTTTATATTATGTAAGTTTTAAATCTGGTTACATGGCGCTACCTCTAGAAACCCAGCGCTTGCCTTTTATGGGTAAAACAAAGCATCTAATTTTTTCAAGGGTTTCGCCTACTAGAGCCTTTCAATGGGTTCCTGCGTACACAATTAGAATTTGCTTCTGACTAAACTGTTTATGAAAATTTAAGCTACATCTCTCTCGAGTCTAGTGCATCCATTTGTCTTGGGTTATAACTTTCAGATTATGCTGTGAAAGGCGACACTAAACAGCCACTTAATTCTTAGATACTTGTAATTTCCTTTTCTTCAATAAAACCATTAAAAACAGTAATTGGAGTAAAAAGACACTGTTAATGCCCGTAAAGTATAAAATGCTACATGAAGGTGAATTGCACTGCCACATTTCACATCCAAAAATCACTCTCAAATTCTGAGCTGACTTCAAAGTTGGATTGTACATAATCTAATCTAAGCAGAAGCAGCTAACAATTTCCTTTTCCATTCCTATGTAAAATTCAATTCATATCTCTGAACTCAAAAGCCAAAATCCTTTATATCTATATACATACTACACACACACACACACACACACACACACTCATACATAGATGTTATGTATTATTTATATATGGTCATATAAAATTTTATTTTTATTGTGCATATATGAACTCTGAAATCGTCATGGAATCCATCATAAACTTGAAAAATGTCTAGCGTGGATTAGTTACATGTTAAGTAAAACTCATACAAGTTTCCTTGGTGAAGCTGATAAACTATCATGACCACATAATGTATGTTTTGCTGAATTTACTTGGCTTTTATCACTGGACTATTTGTTGAGATGAATCTTAGTATGTGTTTTCCATCTTAAATGTCAGGGGTACAGGTTTTGTCTTTTTATTAACTTTATTTAGCACCATGCATAGTAAATTCCAGTATATTCTGGAATGAATTATGGATACACATAACTTAAACTCTGGGTTTTCCCTGAAAGTCCTAAAGCAGAGAAGGGTAAATCTACACAGGGAGACCATCAGATACACAAAATGACTCATCGTTAGGTGTTGTCCAGAAAAGACAGGAGATTGGCTCTACCTTTCAAGGAGAAACTGGTTGCCCGGGACTAAATCCCTAATGCAAATTTTCCTAAAGCTTCAAGCTCCTTTTTAGATACTGTTTTGAGCTTTTACTAACTCAAAGAAAACACCAAATTTATGATTTGGTACACGGATTGCCTGGACAGTACTTCAATAATATTGCCTTCAACTCCACTTTGAGCAAGGTAACTTAGGAAAAAATAAAACACAGAAAATCAGTCTTTGATGGTTTTGATACACAGGCCCTAGCTCTCTGACAAACCAAATTAAAAAAAAGTAAGAGTATTTAAGATTTAATTCTCCTTTTGAAGGAAAGGAAACATTAAACTACTGTATAATGTGCTCCCATTTATAATGCACACCCATATTTTAGGCCCAAGCTTACAGGAAAAAAAAACCCCTTTAATTCCAATTTTTGTTTATATTTAGATACTTGTGTTTTGTGTTAGAAAGGAATTTTAGCATTTACTTTTACTCATATATGGAATATAAAACTGAAAGCAACAAAAACAAAAACTCATGGAGAGTCAGTAGTTTAGGAGAGTGGACACAAATACATGATGATGGAAGAACTGACTGCGTGGTGAACACATGACACAACATGTAGACAATGCACTGTAGAACTGTACACCTAGAACCTATGTAATTTTTGCTAACCAATCTCACCCCAATAAATTTAACAATGAAAAACACCAATTATCATATGCCACACTATTATTTTGCATACAGATATCATTATTGATTTCTAGAGTTTCACTTTTAACTCATAAGCATAAATAAAAGAATTAAAAGCATTTATATAGATACGGAATTAGTACTACCTATGTATAATGCACATCCTTTTTCCCTTTTGGGGCAAAAAAGCGCATTATACACAGCAAAATACAGTACGCTAAAGAGGGTTGTAAATGCAGGACACCAAGCTCACACTTATTTGTATATGAATACTAGCTACGAGTGAGAAAGGAGAAGTTCTAGAACTTTAGAAAAGATCACTATAAAACATAATTTGGGAATAATCTGTTTAGATTCTGTTTAAATTTGAGTCAGTTTGAAAAGTAGTTAAAATGTTCTATGTTCAGCTGATGTTTTACTAATTTGCTTTCCAATAGGAGAGATTCATGTAAGGGCAACTTTAAAACATACTGAATATTTTCAGTGAATGTTTACAACATGACATCAGTACCACCAGAATGCTGCTTTCTGTATAGCAAAATTCCAAACGAAAATCTCATTTTCCTTTTTAAACAAATTCTGGTACACTGTCAGCAAATTTCTGATGTTACATATTAAATATGTTCCAATCTTGATGAGTATTAAACATTTTATTTAAAGATTTTAAAGTTAAAAAAAAGGTACACAAATACAGATTACAATATTATGACAAAGGCAGTATTCTACACAATAGAAGTTGAAACAAAATTTAAAAAATAAATGTACGAAGAAAAATACCTGATATCCAATTCAGTCTGCATACACATAAAATGATCTAACCACATGTTTATACAAAATAAATTTTTTTCTTAGAACACCAAAATTCCAACCATTCTGACTGTCAACTGCCTTACTCCCCTGGTGAGTATTATGAGAGAACTTTTATATAATATAAAAAGAATTGGCATGGCACTTAAAGACTACAAAAAACAGAACACATTTAAAAACATATTTGTAATTCAATTCTGTATAAAATATACACAGTAAATCTTAGTAGTTAAAAAAAAAACAAGATTTAAAAATAAAAGACCACCCTGAATATTGGTTAAAACCTCATCACAGAAAAATACTCATCATTTCTAAATTATAAAAAAACGATGGATTTTTTTTTGGAGAAGATATCCAACTTGAGGAAGTCAATTGTTCAAAATTTATTTTAAATTATAGATTAAGTTAGTAACTCACTGCCTACTCCTTCTCAAAATATTTTATTGTGAATACTCTAACCTTTAATTACAGGATAAACTAAGAATAACTCAAAGTATTTCTCAAAATGTGATTCATTCAAAGACTCAATGGAATTCTAAGGTAGGCCCAGTAATGTGCATTTTAAACAGAGTTCCTAGGTGATTATTCCACATTTTAAAATCTTAGAACTAATGCCCCAGGGGAAACAGCAACACTTAAAAGCAAGATCATAAACATATGTCTGACATAAGATGTCAGAATTCTCTGTAAGTTTATGATTTGAAGTGAATACTGCTTTTTGTTCTAAAATAAATTTCAGGTACTAAAGGAAACATATATACCTTTTAAATAAACATGTGAATGCATATAAACATTTTTCCTTTAAGGTTTTCATTGCTTTCAGACTTAGTTATTTGAAGAAAAGAGAGTACATGGCCAAAAACTTTGGAAAATTACATTTCTAATGAAATGTAGCATCCAAAAAAAGAAGATAATTTATTAAATGCCTACAAATGTTAAATCATTCTAAGTTTAAGACTAGACAGCTTTTCCAAAAATTAAATTTTACTAAGATTGGGCAATTATAAGTAATTTAGATGATTATGATTAACTTTTGAAGTCCCCTTTTCATAAAGAAAAAAAAAACAATAGAAGGATGCTATCTCTGGCATCCCATTAAATAATATATTGCTAAACACTAATATTAATGAAAAATAATCTGAAGAACTCTGCCCTTGAAATGTATTATATTCTGTATTGCATGTGTTACCTACTTAACAAAAACTCACTTACGGAGCTGGAACTTTGATGTGTGCAAGTGTATGTGTGCGTCCTGAATGTTTATTCATGTTTATTATTTTTCTTGGATTTCACTGAAGACTCCATAAACAGGGTTCAAAACGTGGTTTGGGGGAAAGAAATAAGTATGGTTAACACATGTCAGGAAGATAAATTCTTTTCCTATATACTAAATTATAAGGGGAAAACAGCATACCTTCTGTCTCCAGTGGATAAATGGAATGCTTTTACAAGTTTGGTAAAGAATGAATGCCTCCAAATTATTTAAATCAAATTACAAAAAGCAACTGTGGATTTATTTTCCAGTAAGAAATAAATATTTTACCATTGCGCTTTACTTTATCTATTTTAAATTTCTATTTTTTCCTTTCTACATACTGAGAAAACTTCCATTCAACTGCATCCTGGGTCCTTTGAACTACATTTGTTAACACTCCAAATAAAGTTCTGTCTAAAGGGACAAGCTCAGAAGCTAACCCCTTAATATTTTAAAGAAATCACTTTTATCAGTTTTTTTTTTAAATAGCTAATCATTTGAAATCTGATTCTTAATAAAAATGTGCCTATATTTTTCCTCAAGAAGAATCTGTATTCCATAATTCTAAGTAACACATTTTTTTACTAATCAACTTAATAACTGTTGCCTTAAAAATCAGTAGTTTCATTATCCAAGGCAATGATAAAATTTACAGAATTTTTAAACACAAAGAATTCAGAAACTAATGGGTAATACAAAAAGTTATTATATTTTGAATTAATCTTTTATTCCAAAATTAAACACTTAAGTGACTTAAGAAGAACAAAAGTCATGGCAGGCTTATGATGTAATACAATGCACCTTAATGCAACAGATAACTTTTTTTACAGGTGGTGGCAAGTATTTCCTTCAAATGAAAAAGCAACTTCATTACTCATCAGTAGGCTGCTAGAATACCAGTGTAACTAAATTATGACACGATTATCTGGAAACTAGTCTCAATTTTTTTTCATAGTTAAACTTAGATGTAATAATTGACTCTTATAGTCAACAACAGAGCACACTGAAGTGCTTTTTCATAGGTGGCAAATAATAAATGGTTCATTGTATCCAGGCTAGTATTGACTTTTCCATGCATTAAATGATAACACAAGCAAAATGCATAGCTGTGAAATGAGGATCAGACGCATTCTTCTGCAGACATCAAAAGAGGATTGATATACTCAAAACCTTCAAATTCTGACTGATCAATCTTCCTCACAATATCACTGTTGGGAGAAAAATAAATTAATTTTCATAATCAAGATTTCTTCAATTTTGAATTTAAATGACAAAATATGAAAGATCAAGAAGCACAAAATAAGGTTAATTTATATAAATTATGAGAAAAAATTTTACGAGTGTTTAGATTAATCCCCAAACATTTTCTAGAAGAATCAAGAGTACTGCAAAGTAAAAAAAGGACTAATAAAGTCACAAGCCAGTTTACACCAAAAGGTAGTCCAAAACTGAAGACTGTGAATAAAAAGACACAAGTTGTCATAATTCTAGTTAATCCTAACTTTTGACCTGAACAACTTTCATAATTACAGGTATACATCCAGGTCTGAATTAGCATTCAATTTAGTAGTCACCTCAACAGCCAGATGAAATATGGCAAAGAAAAGGCCCAAAAGCAGTTAGCCAACAGGAAAAGGCAATAGGAATGAGTGTACTAGGAGACGTGGAGAAGGGAGAGAACCCCACAGAGAGGTAACTGGTCACAGGGAGTGGCGGGACTGACATTCTGCTACACTGGGCTTCTAGTTACTATACGAGGAGAGTGAGGACTACTATCGAGTATTTTAATATTTCAACATACACATCATACTGCAGAGCACTAAGTGACATAGGATAGAGTCCCTTCATGAAAGGAGGGAAGGCACCTCATGTAACAAAGCTACAAGAGAAAGCAGTACTGCTAAGTTTCAGACAGGACAAGCGAAGTCTTGTAGTAACCACACTTCTAAAGAAAAGGGTGACTAGTAGTTACAGAAATCAAAAAAGGCTGCATTTATTCCACAAACACTTACTGAATGGAATTATGAAAGAGTATGCTAGTTCTGGGGAAATGCAAGTAATTTATTAGAGTCGGAGTACAGGAATAAAAGGGTGTTAAGTGGCAGATAATGCTGGAAGGAAGGCAATGGCTAGCTCACATAATCCAGTGATGTCTACACTAAGAAGTTTCAACTTGATCCATCAAAGATCGAGTTGCATTGGAGACAGTTCTGAAAGATGGGGAAAGTTTCAACAGATAAAAATGAAGGAGGAATACAGAGGAAATGGCACGAGCAAAAGTTAACAGCACATGATCAGGGAATGGTGAGTGACTGAGACTGATCAGAACAGTGTTTGTGTCAATGAACAGTGAGAGATATGGCTAGAAAGTCAGGCTGGCGTAGATGGTGGAGGCCTTAAATGCTAGCCAGGAGGATAGACTTTATCTTCTAGGCAATGTGGGAGTTACTAAAGGTTTCTGATTTAAGGATTTGAAGAACTGGAGCGGTACATTATGAGGTGTACAAAACGAGTTGCTGAGTAAAGGAGTCCAATCAGGAGGACAGTGTAATAATATTGTAGGTATGATTTGAAAGAGGTCTGAACTAGGCTTATGGCAATGCAAATGGAAAAGAAAGATCTGATGCAGTGTAGGAAGCACAGAGCAAACTTGGCAGCTGAAGGTATTATACTATATACTTTGTTAAGGAAAACGAGTCAAAAGTCACTGATATTTGGAATCTGAATGCAAAAACACATGGTGGTGCAATGAGCAGAAAAAGGTAAATAAAAACAAGGAAGTGACTGAGAACAATAGAAAAAGAGACCATAAAGGGTCATTACTTTGACTTCAGACTTTACAGGTTTGAGGTGCTTCTCAGACAAGTGAAGGGAGATACTTTGCGAGAAGTGACTAGAAATGCAGTTCAGGACAGATATCAGGGCGGGGGGGGTAGGTGCTTCAGAAACCATCGATCATTTACTCTTCACAGCAACCTCATGATGTAGGCAATATGAGAAAAAAATAGGCTCAGAGAAGTTATGCAATTCACACCCAGGTTATCCAGCTGGTAAGAGGTGGTGTCTGGATTCAAATTCCTATCTTCTGATTAAATCCAGTGCTCTTTCTCACATCCAATGCTGTCTGAAACGATGATTTTGGTACATTATCTCTCTCCTCTAGTACACAATAAGCTTTTTGCAAGACTGGCCTATGTCTTAATCATTTTTGAATATCTAGTGCTTAGCACAGTGCCTTTTGCTCAATAATTGTTTGCCAATTTAACTGAGTCATTTAAATAGCTGGTATCCTCGCTACAGGGCTGGATGAAATCTCCTAGGTACAAACTACATATAGCAAAGAGCTGGCTGTCATGAGCAGATAGAGCATCTCAGTCCCAAGGGTACAGGGAAAAAAGATGACACATGGTTACAGAGATGAAGTACAATTAGGACAGGCAGTGCCAACCAAAGCAAAGACATGAGTGCCAGACATCGAGGGAAATGGGAATTGATCATAGATGACTTAAAATTTAGAAATTAAGAAGTCATTCGACCTTCAAAAACTGAAGGAGCTGGTTAAACTGTAGAGCTTAGAGTGCTGGCAATAAGAAAGTGATCACAATCAGTGCTGACTGCAATCAGTGCTGACTACTCTGAAGGCATTTGACAAAGGCAATGCTTAGTATTCTTTTACCATGAGCATCTATGAACTATCTTTGAAAAAGCTTGAAGATGAAAAGAAAATGAGAAAAGGTTAATCCACTAACAGTGATGGAGGTTGGGGTAGGACTGAAGGCTTCTAAAATGTAGACAGTTTAGAACAGCTACTGTGACGAATGGGGCAAGAATGAACAAAATGTAAATGACTGCCAAGCAGAAGGGGCCTCCTTGAGATGAGAGAACAAAATCTGTAATGACAGGTAAATGATCAAAATATCCCCAAATTATTCTGAACCATAATTTTAAAAGATGCAACATAAACACAAAAAAATATGTCACATCACTGCTGTCTGGACTTGTTAAATTGATGTAATCTTTTTAAAAAGCAATTTGGCAATGCTTCTGCCACCTGAGAGCTTTAGAATTTTACACCCTGACCGAATTCCCTTTCTAGGAATCTATCTTAAGGTAACACCCAGGAACTCAGACAGATGGTCACCATCAAAATGGGAAATAGCACAGCGCAGTGCAAAGAGCACAGGCTTAATCACTTAGATCTGGGTCCGAATCCTGCTTCTGCCACCTGAGAACTCTGTAACTTTGCTTAATCTCTCTGAGTCTCAGTAGATGACAACAACAAGGTTTACAAGGTTGCTATGAGCATTAAGAGATAATTCATGTAAAGCAAATTAGAAAATGGCAGTTGTTATAATTTATAATCATATCACAGATTCAAATATCCTGTAACTGGATGGTTAGATAATTTATAGTATAATCTGATAAGGAAATATTGTATAGCTGCTAAAATGAACTTCGAAAACATTTCAGTTTATAGAGTTACTTACTCGTCATCTGGAGTGAGCTGAACAGGTTCATTAGTAAACTGAGAATCAAAATTGTCCAAACCAAATTCCCCAGAAATATTTGGTTTAAAGGGAGGTACCACTTGCTTTTGCTCCATCTAGAAAGACATATTGGATGACAGCTCAAGCTTGCATTCTTAGAAAAACTCTACCTCTACATTTCTCCTTGGCCCTCAGATGTTTCCCTGTCTTATTAAACTGAGTCCCTAGGCAAAGTTCTACAATATTCACAATGATGGAAATAATTTACAAATCTGAACATCGATGCAGTTCTCAGTAATATTACAACCTGCTTCACTAAATTAGTGTTTTAAGGTTACGGTTTTAAAAGTTTTTTAAAAAGCACTGTAGAGACTGCTTTTAAGTAATTTAAGCTGTGATATATTAGTTTTCCAACATTCTTTTAAGATAATAAAATTTGGCCCAATAAAACCTAACATAGAAAATAATCAAAATTTACATACCATATCCCAATCAACATTTCGGAAAAATGAGTGTCCCTGAATATCAGCAAATCCTGTTTGAGGATGACAACCCAATCGTTCCTTTGGGTCCTATGGTGGAGAGAAATGTTTCAGGACCTGGGTGAATGTTATGCTTTAAATACATCAGCTTTGTTACCTGTGTTTTGTTACCTGTTACATGATACCTTTATGTCTGAAATCAGAATGGTCTACCTTTCATTTCTAGAAGGTACAACACTAGACTCAAACAAGTATCTGAAGTTTGTGACAAGTGAGACTTCCTCATGGCTTTCTCCAGTTACTGTGTAATTACAGTGGAGCTGTGTCACCACTCCCTGCTAAGGATAAACAGGAGGAACAAGAGCAGCAGAATAATGTGAGCAGCATCCAACTATTTCTTTGGCATGGGTTCGAGTGACAGTCAAAATAAGCAAACCCCCAAATTTCACAAGTTTCTAAGCTTAATTTAAAAGCCCACAGCAATAATCCGTAATCTGTGAACAACACAATACAACCATCATCTAAATCACTGGATTGAGAAGGGGCCTGCAATCTGTAAAAAGTCGTGGCTTATTCGTCACTGTGAATGAGAACACGTTCCCATTTTTCTTTCCAGTAAGAGGCCATTTATTTTGCATATTAACACCTCTTACCTTCATTTTACACTGTGCTAAAACTTAGGTCTCCAGTTGAAGTCTTTCCTTATATAAAGTACTCATTTAAAACAAGCTTCAATTCATTTTATTAAAATTTACCATTACTATCATTAGAAGGTAAATGCACATCAACTTACATTCTAACCTACCTTTTATTTAAAATAAGACTTATGATTCCCGAGATCACTGTGATACAATAAGCAGCACGCATTTGGTTTTTGTCCCAGGGTCCCCACACAGAGCTTCTAAAACACTTGTAATTTCCTGAGTGATAGGCATGCCTTTCACTCAGAACAAGTCCCTTTCAATCATACCTGAGTTTATGCTAATGAGGTGACTCCTGGTGGGCCTCTAGATAGCTTGAGGATGGGGTCTGGTTGCCAGAGGAACCAACCATGTGATGAAAGGGTTGGAGCTTATTGAGTTCAGTCACCAACTGCCAATGATTTAATCACTCATGCTTATGTAATGGTACCTCCATAAAAACCTATAAACCATGGGGGTCAGAGAGTTTCTGGCTGGTGAACACATGCATTGTGCTGGGAGAGTGGCACATTCCAACTCCACAGGGACAGAAGCTCTTGACTTTAGGACCCTTTTGGACCTCACCCTATGTGCCCCTTCATCTCATTGTTCAATTGTATCCTTTATAATAAACTGCTGATAGTAAGTAAAATGTTTCCTAAGTTCTGAGAGTTAATTCTAGTAAATTATTGAACTAAGGTGGGAAGAGGGGTTGTGGGAACCCCCAACATTGTAGCAAAGTCAGATGGAAGTGTGGGTATCTAATCCTTGTGACTAGCATCTGAAGTGAGGACAGTATTGTGGAACTGGACCCTTGAACCCGTGGAGTCGATGCCAGTTCCAGGTAGTTAGTGTTGGAAATGAAGTGACACGTAGGACACTCAGCTGGTGCCTGGAGAGTGGGAGAATTGGTTGTTGGTGTGGAAGAACCTTATATATTTGGAGTTAGAAATGCTGTGAGTAAAAACAGTTCAGAATCATAATTTTAGATAGATTCTAAAACTATACTACCCTACCAAATGAATGATGTTCAGTTTGTTAAGAGCCAATGGCAGCATTTCATTTCTTCTGAATTTCATCTAATTATAGGGTTTTTGACATAAGAATTTGTAAAGAACACTACTGTGCCAATTGCACAATAATTAAAGGGAGTCTGTGAATAATAATCCAAAGAAAATTGAAAAAAGAGCTGTAAGTATAATTGAGACTATCTCCAAAGATGAAAAGTTTTCCCCATTTAAGTACATGGTATATACCATTTACATTAAAAACATATGTAATATATAACTGGAAGTAAATTATATTGGCAAAAATGGAAAGGACAACTCATCTCAGAATCTCATGTTGCCAAATTACTTTTTGGTGAAGAGACAAATTCCAGACCTAACTGAAAAAAATTACACCCTCTGATATTTTGGAATTTTATGTTGCTTGAACCTCTACCTACCAGTTTCATTTTTAATGAGATTTTTAAAACCACTAAAGATTTTTATACGCGATTTATACCTTGTTCAGAAAACTCTTCAGGACACTTGCAGCTTTTACAGACAGAGAACGTGGTATGCGAATTTGTTTTTCCAAAATAACTAAAAAGATAAAATTAATGGCATTACATTTAACTTATACATGGCTTTAATCTTTAAATTTTTATTGAGATATTAAAGGCATTTTAGCAGTAAAAAGGGAGACATCATATGCACGACTTAACTATCTCATGTACTTTCCCAGTCCAATTCCTCTCCTTCCTTTTCAGAACGAGCCTCTAATCTGAACACCATTTTTTATCACTTATATGCATGTTTTATTCTTGCACTACCTTAGTTTCCTCATCTGTAAAAATAAAATAAAAATAGTACCTGCTTTATAGGATTGTTATCAGGCTTAAATGAGTTTATATTGAGAAAATGTATAGCATATATTACTATATTAGATTTTATGGGACATTGCCAAATTATTCTCCAAAGATGTATCAATTTTCACTCCCCTCAGCAGTCCAGCTGCTCCACATCCTCACCAGCACTGGTATTATCAAACTTTAAAATTTTTGCCAAATGAATGGATGTAATATAGTAGTTTATTGTTTTAATGTGCATACCTTTAATTACTAGTGAAGCTGAACATCTTTCTGCATAGTCCATGTCCACTTACATATACTATTACATCGAGTACCTACTTATTTCCTGGGATGGCCTTTATTATTAAATGTCGAATTTTATAACAGTCTTCACATTTCTTTGTACTATGTGTTGGCATGTCTGTGCTATTTTGTTTCTGTTCTGCTTAATTCTTCATATTCCCAATTGTGGGGCTTCCCCACACATACCTGTTTATTCCTCTTTTCTTCTTGATACTGTACCTTTTTCCCCATATTGTTCTTGAACTTAAGCACTAAGCCTCAGATCTATGTGAAAAGACTGCCCTCCGTAGCCACAGAATTCCTTCCTCCAATCTCTGTGATCTACATCTCAAGGAACCTCTGTGCTACGGTTTTGAGAATGACAAAGGTAACTCAAATGGGACTGAAGACTACAAAGGTAGAAAGGATGTATTCCAAACAATCAAAGCCTCATATATTGTCCAGATTATTTTCCTCTTTCTTACTCAAAGTAATCACTTGTGTTGTCCTCAGTCATACTCTAGAATACATTATTTACAGAGAATCTCTGTAAAATACTGAAAATTACCTTGGAAGAGATAATCCTCTGTGTTTTGATCAGGGTTATCAGAGCTCCCAACAATATCAAATGGAGACCTTCCAGCCATCATCTCAAACATAAGTACTCCAAGAGCCCACCAGTCAACACTGAACCCTTCAAAAAAGAAATTTTAAAGCAACAAATTACTCAAAATCTGCACTCTTGGAAGACAGTAATCTGAGACTCATTTTATTACATAATGTAAAAATAAACATAATGAAAAAGTAAACTCTAAATGTATTACAACTATCATGGCAGACATTGAGGATTATAGGAATATTTCACTTATCAACAAAGGGGGGACGCTTAAAGATAAGTTTTCCCAAATAAATTGTATTTCAGATTTTTGGCCTATATTTAACATCTTGTTTTGAGGCTATAGTTAAATTGCATTTGAAAATAGCCTTCCTTGGTCTGAAACTCAATCTCCTGCGAACTGATTAAAGATCCTTGCAGGACCTTGCAATCAGATTATGAGCAGCTATCAGAAGTACCTATCCTCCTTTACATCTGCTAAAATCAGAGGGCCAGAATCCAAGCAGTAGAATGTTTTCTTAGGATAAACATTCTTTGGTTCCTGGCAAGCAAGCAGTCTTTCCTTTCTACCATCTTTCAAGATTACTGGGGGAAACATCCCAGGAAATCTGAACAATTTTCTAGAGGTTCATGCCTCAAGTTACATGGCTAAAGTTTTAAGTCCCTACTCTGCCGCTTTCTAGCTGTATGACCTTGGGGAAGTTATTTGAACTGTCTATACATTAGTCTCCTTGTCTTTAAAATGGGAATTAATAGTGCTTACTTCATAGGATTACTGAGAGAGTTAATATAGGATTAATATATTGTATATAAATTGCTTAGAATAGTGCCTAGTGTTCTTTAGTGCTTGTCACTAATAAAATATTCTTCAAATTTGTGCCCTCAAATACTGCCAAGATCCCACATCTCTGATTTTGGAGTTTGGGATTTTCATGTAGGTTTTAAGAAGATCAAGAAAATTTATATTAATAAAATCAGTACTGAAATACTGTAGTATACTATAATGCAATTTATACCACATTTAACCACCTTTCTAGCACATAAGTAAAATACCACCTATTAGTTTATTACCATAATCTTCTCCTCTTAAAATTTCAGGAGCAATGTAATTGGGAGTACCACAGAAAGTGCTGGTTGTATCTCCTGGCCGTAATCCTTCCTTTTATTAAAAAAAAAGAAAAGAAAAGAGAAGAAAGAAGTAATAAGAACCAAAATTGTTTAAATTCACCTCTTTTAATTTCATCTATCATGTAAGCTCAGTATCTGTACATAATGTGTTAAACTTAAATAAAATTATCACTAACACAGTTGCCTTTATTATTAAAATCATAGATTTCCACTGAATGGCTTGAAGAAAACCTGTCTTCATTAGATGATGGTAAAGAGTCAGTTCAAGTAAGATAAAAGTTGCAATTAAAATAATTTATATGCAAGTAAAAATTTAATAAAAAAATTTAATTATATGAGTAAAAGGAATCCTAGTTTATGAAGAAAAAAGCACTTTAAATCCCACCTAACACAGCCACTGCTGGCATTAAGTTTCCTTTCTGGCTGTTGTTCTTAAGGTACATGTTTTTGTGTTTTGTTTTGTTTTGTTTTATGTGGGCAGTTTCCTGGCTGGGAATCGAACCCAGGCTGCAGCACTGACAGCGCCAAAGCCTCGCCACTACACCACTAAGGAACTTCCAGGCACATGTTTTTTAATGCTGTTTTTTTAATAGCTAGAGGATGGAGAAAATTAAGGCAAAACACATTAATACATGTAAACAGAGAAACTACACAATAACAAATGGAACAATCACTAAGAAGTTATAAAAAACTTGTATGCACCTAACAGCACAGCCTGAAAATACAAAGGGTAAAAAGAGACAAAATTATTAAGAGAATTTCACAATCCCTAGCTGTGATGGCATTGAGAGGTGGGACCTTTGGGAGGTAATTAGGTCATGAATTTGGCCCCCATGATGGGATTAGCATCCTTATAAGAAGAGGAAGAAAGCTAGCCCTCTCACTCCCCTCACCATGTATACAGCAAAAAGACAACTATCTGCAAACCATGAAGAGTGTCTTCACCTGACACTGAATCAGGGGCACTTTTATCTTGGACTTTCCAGTCTCCAGAACCATGAGAAATAAATGTTTGTTCTTGAAGCCACATAGTCTACACTACCTTGTTATTGCAGCCCAATCATGACAGGTGATTTAAACACATTTACATCAGAAAATGATAGGTCATACAGACAAACATTAGTAAGCAGAGAAAGATCTGGACAAAAGCTAGAGCTAATATATAGAGAGAATACGTATACCTATGTGTACATGTGGAGAAAATGAAAGGATGGAAGGAGCGCAGGAGGAAGGGCGTGAAACAGACTCCTTGTATGCAAAAGAGATTATATATTCTTCTTTAAGTACATGTGGGATATTGACCAAATACAAAGTCACAAAGGAAATTTCAATCATTTCAAAACCTCATTATTCAGACCATCTCTAGCCACAAGGCAATTAAGTAAGAAATCAATAATAAAAGACAGTGTAAAAACAAGCTGAATAATATTAAATATACAATTAAGCATGTGCTTTTTTTACTTTATGAGCATGTAATTTCCTATAAAATTACAGACTTGCTATTATAAATGAGTACATAAAATTCAACTGAACATATGTACCTAGAATTTAACCATTTCCCTACTGTGAAATTGTATTGTACACATTCCAAACAAAAAAAAGGGAGATGTACATTTCAAATCAAGCCTTCTTCCCATTCTTGTCCCTGACCCATCCAGTTCCTGCTCCCTAGAGGCAACCACGGTCATGAGGTTCTTATGTGTCTCTTCAGAGATATTCTGGACATGGTACACGTATTTTCCATTAAATTTCACTCTATTATATACAAGATAACTATAAGAAATATTTAGTAGTATGTTGTGACTCCAAGGACTTTTTTGTGATTCCTAATAGTGATGTACTATAAGCTATTTTTGTATACAAGAAACATGACTGTAACTTGTTATGTATTATTAGCAATGGCTTGACATACGGTCTAATGATAAATGATATGTACTTTCCGGGCAAGAATCAGAAGCAAGGGATATAGTCTATTAACTTGTAACAGAGTAATGCTAAATCATTCACTTGTTGACTGAATATCTGAAGGTAGACCCATCAGATAAAGTATCTATAGCATAACAAAGATACTACTAAAATTTGATTTAAAAAAAAGTTAAAAGCTTGTCAATTCATAAAATAGCCAGAGTTTTTCAGTCAATAAAATCAATGTTCATAAAACATTTCAAACATAAGCCTGAAGATATTAATAAGATATTAATTCAAGTTTTCATATGCATCCAGGAATCTATCTTTTGTATTCTTTATTTAAAGGCATCTAATAAGAAATTGAGGAAATTATCATATTTTGCTGAGTATAACATGCTCCTGTGTATAATATGAACCCCATGTTTTTGGCCCAACTTTCAGGGATAAAAACTTTCATTTTAATTTTTAATTCAAAATTTTATTTGTATATATTTAGATATTTGTTTTTTGTATTATAAAGAAATTTTAGCATTTATAATATTTTTAACATGTTATGGTAGGAGTAACTTCATGTAACAAATAATTACAAAACACAAGAACAGATGCAAGGTATAAGAAATTTTACGTAGGGGGTTCCCTGGTGGTGTAGTGGCTAGGCTTTGGAGTTCTCAACACCGTGGCCTGGGTTTGATTCCCAACCAGGGAACTACCCCCCCCACCAAAAAAAGAAATTTTTTGTATAAAATTTTTTTATGTAAAAAAACCTGATTATCATATTTCAGGGTATTATTTTGCATATGGATATCATTACTGATTTCTAGAGTTACACTTTTAACTCATAAACATAAATAAAAGAATTAAAAACATTTGTACAAGGTCGGACAATTTATTTCACGAACTTATCCTAGGAAAAGTATTACATACATCATTGCTGAATATCACTATGGTCACCTTTGAAGTACTCCCCTTGGGAAGATATGTACCAACAATGATACACAAGTAGTTGTGTTGAAGTTGCAGGACTGTAGACAGTTTTTATTTCTAAATTTTTAATAGTGTCACAACTTTCAAGACAAAAAGTTACAGAAATTAACTCAATATAGCACCTCTAACACAGAAAATACAGAATTTTGGAAATCGTTAGGAAATAAATACATCTGTGTTTTTGCTAGAATTCCAAAAAGTGTCCTAAATAAAGTAGCAATAATTTCCCCATCTTTAAATTGAAAGTTCTTTTGCCAACACAATTTTATGAGCTGCTACAACCTTTTGAGTAACAAGAAACTTCCTCACCTTACACATGCCATAGTCAGTGAGTTTAATGTGTCCTTCTGAATCCAGCAATACATTGTCCAATTTCAAATCTCTATAGATTATCCCTCGTTCATGAAGATAATTTAGTGCTAGACTGATTTCTGCAGAGTAAAATCTGAAATAAAATGAAAAACAAGTCCTTTGATTTAAATTTTTAAATTGAGGTAAGGTTCTAGACAAAGGTATTTATGTCCTATTCTCATCTGCAAGCAAAAACATCAAAATCATGTAAAAAGATTATTTTCTCCTATTGTTTTTAGGAACAATACCAAACACAACTTAAGGACCACTTTAAAATATCTGAATCCAAAACATAATTATAAAAGTTTCAGTATAAATTAAATTCACACTTTTCATGAAGTCATTTATTTGAAAATCTCATACATGGTTTCTTAATCTTGGTCCCTGGATGGACTTCAGGCAGTACATACTCCTACAACTGAAGGTAAGGTTATATGTACATTTATATATGCACATCTTCTATAGAGTTTCCGTATCTTCCATCACTTCTCTAAGTGACTAATAACCTCCCAAAATGCTAAGAACAACTGATTGGTCTAGAACAGAAATAATAACTAAAAGTTCACTACTCAAACCATAAAATCCACACTGAAATTCTGGAAAGAAAATTATTCTATAACCATAACATTTAATATTAAAGAAAAAACTTTTATTTATTTATTTATTTATTTGCTTTTTGGTATGTGGGTAGCTCCCTGACTGGGAATCGAACCCAGGCTGCAGTGCTGCCAGCGCCAGCGCTGAAGCCTTAAGCCACTACATCATCAGGGAACTCCCAGAAAAAACTTTTAAAAACTGCCATCAACTCATTGGTGATAACCAGAACTTTTAACCTGAATAATGAAAATGCAACACCCAAGCTGGTTTATGGCTGCTTTGGTGACTGTTATCAAAGTCATGTTTGGAGGTACCTAATACACACCTTCTAGCTACTGAATTCTATGAACAGGGAACTTGAGCCCTTATTCTGTACTTTGCTTCCTAGAAAGCAGAGATGATATAAAACCAAAACTGGTATTCAATACAGTAAATTTAGACTACTTTCCCCAAGTCCAAGTGAACAAACAAGGAATAAATACTGGCTATATGTTCATAATTCAAAATGTCATCTTGGAGGTTTTCGGTCAAGATGGTGGAGTAGGTAAACACTCTACTTACCTCCTCTCATGACCACATCAAAATTACAACTAAACTGTAGAACCACCATCATTGAGAATCACCTGAAGTCTAGCTGAACCAAAGTCCTATCTCTAAGGAAATAAAGAGAAGCCACTTCAAGACTGGTAGGAGGGACAAAGACAGAGAATGGGCTGGTCCCACAGCAGCATGGGACCATTAAAACTTGGGAGGGATATCTCAGCTGTGGAGGTCCCCTCTGTGGAGTGAGGGGGTCCCAGCCCCACACCAGGCATCCCAACTGAGGGTTCCAGTGCTGCGGACAGAAGTCCTCACAACTTCTGGGCTGTGAAAAGCAGTGGAGATTGAGGGTGAGTGAGCCACAGGGCAGCTACAGTCCCTGGCGTTCCTCACAAAGAGCCCATGTATGAACTTACTCTGAGCTCCAGCACTGGGGCCGCAGCCTGAAAGGTGCCAGAGACATAAAGGGAGGAACTGAACTGTTTGGTTTCAGGGTGAGGGCTGGAGGAACAGCTTTCTCCCAGACAGAAGTGCTGATAGACTCCACTGTTTCTTTGTTGACCCCCCCGCCCCACATATACAGATGTGGGCAGCCACCATATCTGAGTCTCCATCAACATCGTGAACACCATTCATCTGCCCACCCATGGTTCCCTTAGACCTTGTCCCACCCAACCACTTCCAGTGGTTTTCTCCTAATATCTCTCAAAAGCTCACAAAACCAAAACAAGAGCATCTGGCTTCAGCATGTCCCTTAAGTCTTGCTCAGCAGCCCCAAGCTCAGCACTAGTGGCACCTGTCCTCAGTTCATGGCTTGGCCTCTTGAGGTATATTCAAGCTCAGCACGGTGGCAGCCATTTGTAGACTGCTTTGTGATTCATGCTAGGTGGCCCCAAACAGGGCACAGACTGCAATCGAACCTGGCTTATGGTGGCACCCCTCCCATGATGCCCCAGAGCTGGCATGCTGGTGGCCAGCTTCAGACCACACCAGAGCATCACCCAGCCGACTCAAAGGATGACACACACAAAGTAGAGACTGGGCAGGCACAAGAGCCCTGCTAAAGTGAATCCTGTTCTGTAGGGTCAGCCCCTGCACTACAACTCTTCCATTGTAGTCATGACCACTCCTAACTACCAATCAGTCTGAGGGTCAATCCCTCCCACTGACTTGCAAACAGCAACCAAGGCTCAATTACACCAGGAGGGCAAACACAACCCACACAAGAGACACATCTAGCTCAGGTGACCAGGGTGATTTCAGCACTGGGCCTCACAAGATAACTACTACAAAAGGCCACTCTACTGAGACCAGGAGACACAGCAGCCCTACCTAATACATAAAAACAAACACAGGAAAGCAGCCAAAATGGGAAGACAAAAGAACATGTTCCAAATAAAGAACTGAAAAAAACTCCAGAAAAAGAACTAAACAAGCTATCTACCAGATGGAAAGGTCAAAACACTGGTTATAAGGATGCTCAATGACCTCAAGGAGAACCTCAACAAAGAGACAGGAAACATAAAAATGAAGACAGAAAACATAAAAGAGAAACAGTCAGCAATTAAGAATACAATAATTGAAAGGGAAAATACATGAAAGGGAATCAACAGTAGATAAGATGAAGCAGAGGATTGAATCAGCGAATTGGAAGATAAGGTTGCAGAAAACACCCAATCAGAACAACAACAACAAAAAAGAATCCAAAAACTGAGGACAGTTTAAGGGGTCTCTGGGACATCATCAAGTGTGCCAACATTTGCATCATAGGGGTACCAGAAGGAGAAGCGAGAAAGCAAGGAATTGAAAACCTATTTGAAGAAATAATGATGTAGAATTTCTCTAACCTGGCGAAGGAAATAAATATGCAAGCCCAGGAAGCACAGAGAGTCCCAAACAAGATGAACCCAAAGAGGCCCATATCAAGACACATTAAAATGCCAAAAGTTAACAACAAAGGAAGTATCTTAAAATCCACAAGAGAAAAGCAGTAAGTTACCTACAAGGAAGCTCCCATAAGATCATCAGCTGATTTCTCAAGAGAAACTTTATAGGCCAGAAGGGATTGGCATGAAATATTCAAAGTGATGAAAAGAACCTACAACCAAGATTACTCCACCGAGCAAAGCCATCATTTAGAATCCAAAGACAGATAAAGATCTTTCCAGATAGCTAAAGGAGTTCATCACCACCAAACCATCATTACAAAAAGTGTTAGAGGGACTTCTTTAAGACCAAGAAGAAAAAGAAAAGGCAATTATTACATATCTATCTACAATTACTTTCAATGTAAATGGATTAAATGGTCCAATCAAAAGGCTAGGTGGTTGAATGGATAAGAAAACAAGACCTTTGATATGCTGCCTACCAGAGACTTGCTTCAGATCCAAAGATACACACAGATGAAAGTAAAGTGATAAGAAAGATATTTCATAAAAATGGAAACAAAAAAAGAGAGAAAGTAGGGGTAGCAATACTTATACCAGACAAAATAGACTTTAAAACAAAGTCTATAACAAGAGACAAAGAAGGTCCCAATAATCCCACTGATGGGTATTTATCCAAAGAAACCCAAAATGCTACTTCGAAGGAACATGTGCATCCATATGTTCATTGCAGCATTGCTTACAAAAGCCAAGATGTGGAGGCAACCTGGGTGTCCACCGAAGGATGAATGGAAAAAGAGAAGGTGGTACATGTATACAACAGAATATTGCTTGCCCATGGAATGGAATGGGGTTCTTGCCATCTGCAGCAACATGGAAGGACCTGGAGGATACTTTGCTGAGTGGAGTTATGTCAGGCAAAGAAAGACAAATGCAATGTGATTTTGCTTATATGTAGAATCTAAGGAACAAAATAAACCAAACAGAAACAAACTCATAGATACATAGAATATTTTGATGGTTGCCACATGGGAAAGGGATGGAGGGATAAGTAAAAAAGGGGAAGGAATTAAGAAGTACAAATTAGTTGTTACAAAGTAGTCATGGGGATGTAGAGTACAGCATAAGGAATATAGTTAATAATATTGTGATAACTATGTATGGTGTCAGATGGGTACTAGGTATATCAGGGTAATAGATGGGAGAAGGGTTGTGGGGCAGGGAGGGATTAAGAAGTACAAACTGGTAGTTATAAAATAGTCATGGGAATACTAAGTAAAGCACAGGGAATACAGTCTGTAATACGGTAATAACAATATATAGTGCCAGGTGGGTAGTAGGCTAGTCAAGGGATTCACTTCTTAAATGATATAAATGCCTAACCACTATGCTATACAACTGAAATTATTATAAAATAATATTAAATGCCAAGTATAATTGAAAAAAATTTTAAAAGGAGGGAAAGGTGAAGGGGAATAAGAGGTTCAAATTTTCAGGCATAAAACAAATACGTAAGTCATGGGGATGTAATGTACAGCATAGAGAATATAGTCAATAATATTATGATAGTGTGATACAATGTCAGATGGTTGCTTGAGTTACCATGGTGATCACTTCTTTAGAAATATAATGTTGAATAACTAGGTGTACACCTGAAACTAATATAGTATTATATGTTAGCTGCATATTAATGAAAATCTTAAAGAAAGATAAAAGACAAAATATCCTCTTTGGCTTTGCTATGATGGGTGACCATTTGATAAAGCCTAAATAAACAATGAACATTTGTTAAATTAAGTTAAAAAAACAAACAAACAGTAAGTTAAAAAAAAAACAGTTTGGGGGAGTTCCCTGGTGATGTAGTGGCTAGGCTTCGGCGCTGTCAATGCTGCGACCTGGGTTCGATTCCCAGCCAGGAACTACCCACGTAAAAAAACACAAAAAAACAAACAAAAAAACCAGTTTTGGCCCTGAGCTTAGATTAGTACAATTTATACCTTCTTATAGAATTGAAGGATATTATTTCTTTTTGACAAGGAAAAAAATCAGTAAACTAGCAAGATTTCCACTAATAAGTTATTTAAAAAAAAGAAAGTCTCTAAACTTTGTTACAGACATGTACAAACTCATATGCTTCATTTTGGCATTACTCTTGTGAAGCACAAAAGAGTGAGAATTACTGCTAACTATGAGTAATAAATAAAACATGGCGCTGAGGAATTAAACTTCTTAACCAAGGCCATGATCGTCCCTACCTAATTCCTCCAACATATAAATAGTTTACAATCTTGTGTAATAATATCAAAGTAAGGGCACTGAACAAACAAACAACAAACAAATAAATAAAATTCAACACTCTTGCTCTTATTCATCAACATGTATGGGATCAGAGAAAAAAGTCAACAGCAGAACAATTAAAAGATTATAATTACAAGAATAGTCAGAATTCCATAATGCTTAAGAGGAATTGTTTTATTACTCTCAAATATATATGGGTAATAATCTTCTAATAAAAAATTGTCAGAGATGACTGTAAATCTGATAAGATGAATAAGTGTTTGTCAATTTATCAATTTCAGAGATTGATGTCGAACAGACAAAACATTTTACAATAATTGGGTTTAGTGGACTAACGATCTCTCCTTTAGTATTGTTTGTATTTTTCAATTGCTTCTAATTATATTATACATAATATATGTTATATATTGTTATATATTACAATGTAAACTAACTTTTAGCATCTATATAACTTACAAAGAATTAACTAGTATCAAAATAAATTATTTACCTACAGTTTTCAACCACTGGCACATAAAACGTCCCACAGCTCCTCCCAAAAATCCAATATAAACCAACAATGAACTAAAAACTTACCTGGCATGTTCTTCAGGAAGTTTTCTTTGTCGCTGCATGTGAAACATTAGATCTCCTCCATTTACATACTCTATGACAAAAAACAATCTAAAACACAGGAAAGAACATGTGAAACCAAGGTCCAAAACAAGGCAGTGTAACTCTTCATTTCAAAGACTACAGACACCAGTCAAAACACAAGAGAGCACTCTATATGATTTACCCTTAACAAAAATCCCAGGGCTTGGTGGGAACAAAGGGTAGTTGGAGTAGAAAGCTCTTGAGTTACAGAAGATACAAGAAAGTAAACCAGCATGGTAATAATTCTTTAATCTGCTACTTCTAAAGTAGTAGCACTTGCAATCTAGAGCCTCTCATCCCTCCCAATTTCAGTATTTCGAAGACAACTCATTTTCATTTAAGGTAAATAAGTTAGGATTTTTTCCCTCTAGTTAAACTTTGGGAAACTTTAAGTCCTAAAACCAAAATCTTAGGGATATTTAAACCACTGGATTCCTACTGCCTTTTTTATAACCTGGTTATGTTTTTTTAAGCAGGTAATTCCTCATGCTGATCCAAACTGATATCATTGATTGGCGTATGAGTACCAGAAAATCGTAAGCATAATATTGTTGTGTCTGTCCCCACAGCTTCCACTTCAGGAATTATAGGAAGGGTTCTTATTGTGTAATATATCAAAGTGTGTAAAGCCCAGTAATAATTCCATTGTCTTTCAATCTTACCTGCTTTCTGTCTGAAAGCAAGAATGCAGCCCAACAAGAAAAGGATGATTGGATGCTTGCTCAAAAACATGCTTCTCTGTCTGTACCCAATCAATATCCTATTTTAAAATGTGAAAGAAATCCATGTCAAATGAAAATGATATCAAAACTATGATAAATTTGTTCTTAGCAAATTTAAAGACCACAAATGCAATTATGAACCAGCCTATCAAAACGACTGATAATCATGAAACAATTTATACACAAAGAGCAGAAACACCACCAGTAAATCTTTCAGTATTATTAAACAATCTAGAAAACTATTACAAAGCTCACTCAATCAAGTACTTTCCCTTGATAATAATATGGTTTGACTGTTTGTTATTTTTTAAAAATCTAATAATCATATTACTTTAAATATATCCTATATAATGTTTGAAGCATGTATTTAGAAAAGTAGACTGAAATACTAAGGCATGAACATTGAGGTTTTCTCTGAAATAATACACTTAAGCCAATTTAACATCATTGTGCTTACCTCATCATCATTGACAAGCTCTTTTTTCACAACTTTCATTGCATAAATACGATCTGTTTTCTTTAATCGTACCAATAGTACTTTGGCATAACTTCCTCTTCCTATTACCCGGAGCAAATCAAAATCCTGAAGACCTAGACTGGATGAAGCTTTGCCACTTTCCCTGGTGTTCATTGCCTGTTGAGAACATTTATATCAGAGTTATTCCTGGAAGTATTCTGCATAATAATTATATTTGTAACACTTCGTTATATCTATGATGATTTAAATAATATTTTCTGATTTAAGTTCTTAACAATTCTTTTCTCACATCATTCTAAACAATACAATCTACTCAAGAAGTAGGATGTATTTATGAGTTGAGGTAGAGCAGTGGTTATAGGAATGGAGGGGGAGTTGCAATTTGAGAAATGTTTAAGGATGTTTTAAAAAGGATCTGATCCCTTTGGGGTATGGAGGCAATGGAGATGCATGAAATAAAAACAACACTGACTTTGGTGACTGGGAGATTATAGGTACCACTGATAGGATAAGATTGACAGAGTTGTTGAGATAATGAGCTTGGTTATTCATTCTGACGTTAGACTTAACAATGAGATAGCAAGATGGAAGAGTCTGCTGGAAGCTTGATATAAGAAATTTGAACTAATGAAAGGACACATTCAGAAATATTCTTGGAAGCTATAGGCAGAAAAGCATGAGACAATTCAGCTAATAGAAAACATTATTTTCTACACAATATCAAGGCTCCTTTAGAACAACAAAGTCATCCTTATAATTAAAAAATTAAGCTTCTAGTAATTTATAGAGAAGAATGAAGATAATCTTTTATTAGATCACTACAAAATTCTCAGCACACAATCAAGAGATGTACCCATGAGAATTGAGCATGAATTTTCTCAAGTGAAAATTATCAAGAGAAGCAAAGAACAAATTTTGAGAAAGATAAAGAAACTCATACGAACAAAACAGAAAAAAATAAGTATGGTAAAAACTTAAAAGAATGATTATTCAAAAGAGGGGTCATACATGAAAATTAAATTTTCTAAATTATCTGATTTGGTAACAAGGATAAATAAAGAGGAATAAAAATAAGATTAGGGCAAATTAAAAAACGCAGAGAATGTTTAGAAGATAAGGCAACAACAAACTTTAAATATGGTTAACTGGAGACTATAAAAGAGAATCAAATGGAACAGAACACAGTACCTTAACAGAAATAGTAAGAAGACTGAGTGAAGTGAGAGAAGCCAGGGAAAACAAGGGAATGTCACTTTCAAAGGGCCTACCACCCTTCACCCGCACTGACCTACAATTTTATATCCTGCAAAAATACCCTTCAAAATAAAGTGAAATAAAACCTTTTTTTTAGATAAACAAAAACTAAGGAAATCCATCATTAGCAGGTTCTCACTCAAGGAAATACTGAGTCATTCAAGAAGAAAGATTATCTCAAATGGAAAGGCAGACATACAGGAAGGAATGTCTCACACACAAACACACACACACAGAATTTTAAAATATGACAAAAATAGCACCAAAGGCAGGAAGGGAAAGTGAGTGAATTTCAAGTGTTTCTAAGGTCCTTTCATATCATGGAAAACTGTAAAAGTATTAATAATTTGTATTGAATTTACATTAAGTTAGGGGTGTAAGACACAATCTCTAAAACAACCAGTAATAGAACAGAGAAGTATGGCAAACAAGCTAAAATAGGTGAAAAAAGAATAATAAATAATCCAAACAGAGATACAAAAAGTAACAGAAATAGGTGAGATACAGAAAACACAGTAAAATGGAGGATTTAAACACAGATCAGTAATTAGTTTAAATATAAATACAAAACAACATTGAACATGGGTTGATAATTGTTTTAACTGGGTAATGGCTACCAGGGCTTTGTTATACTATTTTCCTTTTATTTGCTTGAAATTTTCCATAATAAAAACATGTTTTTTTTAAAGATAACCAATAATAAAACATAATAACTTGCTAAATATTAGAAAGAGAAGGGAAAAGTGGGAGGTAGAGTGAACTAAACCTTTCACAGAAATATATAAAGCTGAAATACTGAAAAACAGAGGTGTAAACATTACAGGCAAAACCAGAAATGATTACAAAGGTTGCCTCTCAGAAGTCAAAGCAGAAGGTATGCAGAATGACAAATCTGTTTTACCACATGCTCTTTGTCGAAAAAATGGTGATCATTTCAATTAAAAATGTTTTATTAAAACTTTGTTTTAAAAAGTGACAAAAAATTTAATAGTCAGAAAAACTAGTGGCAGTTAAGACCGACCCTTCATCGTTTTATAATTTAAATAACAATTAGTCCATAAAATGGATGGATCTATATTTTAAACAACACTGCCAAGTATTCTAAACACCATTCTTAAGTACATTATAATTTTAGATTATGCCATCTTATAATGTAAATAAAGTAGTCTATCAGATTATTTCTTCATTTAAATGGAATTAGTAATTTAATTATTGAATTAAATCAGAATAAAACTCTAGAATCATTAAAAGTCACTCCTGTATTTTACCATTATGATCTAAAATATAAGCAAGTCAGTTGTCAAGGTTTTACAATGTCAAATCTTATTAAAAAGCTAATGGCATGATGTAAAATAAGACTGATTACCTTACCTCCTTTTCTTCACCAACTTGGTCCAAGCTCTCATGACTTGAAGGATTATAAGGAATTACTAAAAACCCAATCCCCAAAAAAACAAAAAGGAGAAAAACACAGCATCCATTAATTGAGTCTGACTTAAAATTTTCTGTTGATTTGACCATTTTTTTTTTTTTAGTGTTTATTTCTGAATAAGTCCTCATCATTTAAAAGTTAAATACCTATCCTACTACTAACAAATTGTATGTAAATATGAGTTAAATCCTAATCGTTAATAAGGGTAAAGAGAGCAATAACCAATCAGAAGCCACATACTGAGTTTAAATCATGTTTTTGCTATTTTAAAAATATTTCTCTTCTTTACAAATTAATCAGTTCCTTCTACAAGGGTGACTAAAAACCTTATTTAATTATTTTAGCATGACTGAAGCATGAACATAGAGCATCACTTCCTTCATACTCAAAATGTTACTGACCACCACACCATGGAAGTCAAGGAAAGACGGTTACTAAGACCGGACTCTAGGCTTCTATTCCTTGAAACCACTTGGTGGGGGGATGGGGGTGGAAGCCTATATTTCATATAGCCAGCTTCTTCCATAAACAAGAGACCGTACTCTGTCCTTTCAGAAAAACTCCTTGCCTTACCTTTCTTGATTCATCCCAGATCAGACTGCTCTGTGCCATTTAATTCCTCTTTAAATTTCCCAGCTATATATTTACAGTCTTTTACTTATTTTTAACACTTGAATTCACATGATCATTATATGAATTTTTTATATTGCATTGCTGCATCTTTTACTTCTGATAATAAAGCTTTTAATAAAACAGGTCACTTAAACACAGTCAACATGGCCCACAAAATTGGTTTGTTTTCACTACTGAATTTAAATAGGCCTCAGAAGAAATTTATCTGAATTAGAAAAATTAGTCATTTGCTGTAGTTTACATAGTTATCTTTTTTAAATGCTAAATATATATGTTAAATATTGTGACACTATTACCACCATAAAATATAGTTACCTTTTATTTAGGAAGAACATAAATATTTTAAACCTTCGGTGAAAGAGTCACCTAAAGAGATCTTTAAATAATACTTTGTTAAACAATGGTTGGTGACATTCTTACCTGTCTGTGCATGGTCTGGGTGCACGGGCATCATTGGTTCCTACAAACATTTCCAAAGAAACACTAATTCAGTGGATTCTTTTTAAATCCCACTACCTCTACAAATCCAAAAGCAACATTATTTTGATGAGACATAACATATTAAAATTTAAATTTAAAAGAATATAACTTAAGTGAGAATTATATTACTATATTTAATTTACTTTTAATTTTATTATGTGAAACCAATATAATCTTCCTGTGAATGAGGTAATATTACTCACATTTTACGGATAATAGAAGAAACATAAAACTAATTTCAGATCATTTAGAAATCAAATTAAACTCTGATTTTTTTCTCTTCTACACTATCTAGTCTTCCTTTGAGCTCCATATACTCACTTTAAGTCTCTGGCTAAAGGAATCTCTAGTATTTATTTGCCTTCTTTAACTGAGGTCCAGAGATAGACTTCAAGATAGATGTCAATAAACCTCTTGAAATCATATGTAAAATTTTGTGATTTTCCCATTTTTCTGAAGTTTCTCCAAGGTATCAGGGACCCAAAAAAGAAAAAGAAATACCTCCTAGAAACTGACTTAACCAACTATTAAAATTGTCAATAACCTTAGGATAAAGCTAATTCAAACCAAAATGTTACTAATTCACTAATCTTGGAACCAAGTTTAATGAATACCAGCAAGAAAGGGTAAACCTAAGGAGCATTAAATTATAAAGCAATACTTTTGAGGCTGCCTTTTCAAAAATGTGTTTAGCACCTACCCTAAATATAATCGCTAACCATGTTCCTCTTTTCTTCCACATTTATAAACTCACACAAGTCATTCATCACCTAGAATACCCATGATTATCAACAGTAAGCTGGATAAATTATGTACACAATTTTTGGCCTTCTGTTTTCCCTCAAGATTAGATTTTCTTTTTTCCAAGATTGGATTTTCACCTCCCTAACTACAAACCCATTTCTAAGCTTGTATCAATGAGCTAAATAATTCTAACACCAAAGAGATACCAGTAATAACCTACTTTCATAATGTCCAAAGAAGGTATTATCAATAATCATGGCATAATCATTCTAGAAGAGAATTTAGAAAGATGCATCCAGATCTTTTAACAAATGCATATGCTTTAACCCAGTACTTCTGGATCCTTAAGGAAATAATAAGATTTATTTACCAGGAAGTTTATTATGATTTTCTTCACAGGAAAATTTAGAAAACATCTCAAATGTTCAATCATGGGGAATAGGTTAAAAAAATTATAATATAGACATATCACAAAATATGCTAAAAATTATGAGAGAGAAAGATGACCAAAATATATTGTTGAGTAAGAAAAATGGGTTAGAAAACAGTACACATATATATGATTTCACTTTTGTTAAAAAGTATGTGAAAGAATGACAACCAAACACGATGCGCCTTCTACGAAGTGGTCTCAGAAATAACCCACCAAAAAACACAAACCAGAATCTAATCAAACTTCCAGATCCAACTATAATATACAGAGAATAAAGAGGGGAACATTCTAAACATAACCACAGAAAAGCAAAGAGAAAAATTCAGCAACACTTTAAATGACAATAGTTTCTTCTGTACTTAAATTGCAGAGAAAAAAAGAGAGTGTGAGAATAACAGAGACCATGGAGAGCAGGGAGGAATTTTAAATATAAAAGCATCTAAGACACGTATCTATCAACTGCAACTATTAACTTCATTGGATCCTAATTCATAATGAAAATTGTAAAAACAAAATTATAATACTTATGAGACAACTGAAATTTTGAACATTGCCTGGATGAATATTTGATACAAAGAACTTGTTTTTTAGTTTTATTTAGGAGTCCTTATCTAAGAGGTACATACTGAAATATCTCTGGGATTTGTTTCAAAATAACACAGGGTGAGGGCAGGTTAAATGGATGGAGGTACAGATAAAGTTGGTCATGAGGTGATAACTGTTGGAGCAGGGTGAGTTATTGGTATATGAAAGTTCATTTTACTGTTCCATTTACTCTTACAGAAAAATTTAAAATTTTTATGCATATGAATTTGCATAGAAAAAGTTCTGGAAGGATATACACAAATGGCAATTACCTTTTAGATGGTAGATTTCGTAGGGAATTTTTTATTAATTTTTAAAAATTCACCTGTATTCTCTATTTTTCTATAATGAACATGTTTTAATTATATATTTAAAATAGAAAGTAAAAAATATAATTTTTTAATGCAGAAAAGTCCCCAGTAATCTGACACTTTAAATCATAAACATAAAGCCTCCGACTCTTACCTGATCTCTGCTCAGTATGGATGCTAGAATAATGGCAGCTATAAACAAGTGAGTTTAGCTTAAAGAAGCCCTCTGTTCTATTATTAAAAATGAATAAACAACTGTGTCTCACCGGTGGCAAAGAATGCCGTCCACATTCAATTGTGACAAGTTTGTGGCACTTTTTATGAACTAGGAGTTTACAGTTGATGCATTTATATCCTTGGCGTCCAAGTCCCCATATTCGGTCAGTACAGATGGCACAGTGGGCACGCTGGAAAGAGTAATTCAACAGAATTCAGTAAGGAAAAAAAAGGTCAAAATCATTTCCCAACAGCTTGCTCATAAAATAGTAAAAATAAGTGGCTTTCTTCTGTAACTCAATTCTCTTCATCATATATAACTTCTCCAAAGCTATGACAGTCAGAGAAAAATAAACAGAGAGAACTTATTTTAAAGAGACAGTGAAATTTATAACCATGTTTTCTGTTATAAGTCCAAGAAGTTTCAGTGTCCACATAATTAGGTTGAGAATAATAAAAATAGGAAAAGTTAATTAAATTTAAAAAATATATGGCAGAAAAACTGTAGGACTCCCCAGCAAAAATAAACCTCCCAGACCTTCCAGAGGTCAAACAAAAAAGCCCTGTTCACCTAAAGAGCATCAGAATGACTTTTCATTTCAACTAAAGACAGCAAAATGACTTATAATTTCAAAGTTTTTTAAGTTAACAGTGCTATTGGGAACAAGAGTGTGGGAACCTCAGGTGGTGGCTTCTATTTATATTAATGAATTCAGAACATGGTACTAGTTTTAGGATGGAAATGGGAGTCCATAAAGTTACAGGTATCAAGAGTAGTTAAAAATATGAATTTCTGGAGACAGACTGCTTTCAAACCCTGGCTCTGTCACTCAACAGCTCTGTCATTCTGGGCAAGTTATTTAACTGCACTGCATCTCAGTTTCTTCAGCTATAAAATGAAAACAGGTGGTACCTACCTCACAGGGCTGTTAGTAAGGAGTAAACGAATCAATTATGTCAAGTATTTTGAAAGGTGCCTACTACACTGTAAAAGCTAAGTAAGTGTTTACAATTATTATTTTCTAAATGTAAAAACTAAAATCACAATATTAAATGATTTGAAAAATAAACCTAGCTTATTTTCTGGCTGTGTTGAATTATATTAAGAAATCCAACTTCCTTACAGCTAGGGTAACCAATATAATTAATACAATCAGAACATTCTTAGGAGTGAAAGGAGACACTATTAAAAATTATCTCAAGGAAACAGGTAACTGGGAATCTTAGGTAAACCTACTTACTCCTTTAAAAGGGAATTACAAGACTACCTTTCTTTCACAGTAGAAAGGAAGAAACTAGGTCTCATTATCAAGGTTCAAGAAACCAAGGTTTACCCTGTTGAAACGCTTGGCTTGAAAAGTGTGGCCATTTGCACAGTAAAGCTTTCTCCAGCGGCGTGCACCTCTGCGGTAGATGGATTCTGAAGGGGAATTAAAAGTTTAAAAAAGAGCAACTGTGAATAGAAGTAATTTTATTATAAGTCTGTGATTTATTTTCATGATACTCATGGCAAGAAAAAAATATACAGATAAAAAAATTCAAAGTAAAAAATAAAATATTCACCAAGAGACTAGATGAAAATGAAGTCATTGGAGTATAAATGTTTGAATAACTGTTCATTGCTTTTCTGTTTTTTCATTTCTCCCCAACTGTTAATTTTGAATTAATTTTAAGCCCATAGAAGAGTTGAAAGAATAGAATAAACACCCACACACATCCTTCACCATGATTTACCAAATGTTAACATTGTGCCACATTTTTCTTTCTTCTCTGTTTTATACTTTTTTCTCCTGAATCATTTAAAAGTTGCGGACATTACAACACTTCACCCTTAAATATCTAGTATCCACTGCCTGAGATTAAGGACTTTCCTTCTAATTCTTCTTAAAGCACAATACCATTACCATGTTTTAGAAAAGCAACATAATTCAATATTACCTAATATATACTTCATATGCTAATTTCCAAATTTGCCTTCAAAATTTCTTTCATAGTTTTCTCCAGGAGGATACAATCAAGATTCAGTCACTGCATTCTGACACTATACGTTTTTTGTCTCTTTACTATATACTAAAACATTGCCTTATTTGTTGTTTTTCAAGATGTTGACTTTTTTAAAAAAGAGGGTAAGCAGTTGTCTTATGAGTATGTCTTACACTCTGGATTTGTCTGTTTCCTCATTAGAGTCAGTATTAAGTACTCTGGCAAAAATAATACACAGATGATGTAGAATTCTTATTGTATCACCTCAAGAGACACAGAAATGTCAGAGTATTGACTCCCACTACTGGTGTTCACTCTGTTAAAGGCAATGATTGCCAGTTTTTACTTCATTGTAAAGGTACATTTTCTTTTCTGTAAATACTTTTACAAATGTCTAAGGGTACTCTAACCACAACAATATTCTCTTCCTCAACAATCTTACATCCAATGGGATTTGTATTAATACTTTTCCTAAAAAAAAGAAGAGGTTACACAAAAATTAAATCTAGACTACTTGTGTAATTCTAGTTGCTAAACACTATTATATATATTGCCTATTAGTTATTATTAGTAATATTTCACAGTAATAATTAATACTGTGTAGGTTTCTAAACTCACTTTAAAGCAAATGTAGCACTGGGTTTACTATTTAAAATTAAAACTAAAATACCAGTTGAAATGCTCTGAATTTTAAATCTTGAGATAGTATAATACAAACTTTAACTACAGAGGCTTTTATTTTTAAATTTTCTGTTAGGAGTAACCAAAGCAAAGTTACTGTTAACCTAAAAGACCATCCTATTTCAGAAGCTTTCATGAACTACAACTTGATGTATCTTAAATTTAAACATGTTAATGTTGCCTAAGAATTAAAAGAGCCAAGAGACGACACTAATGTCATAAATTTTTTTCCATGCTCTAGTTTAGTAATATTTATCATACTGGGGAGAGTGGTGTCAAACTCTCCACCAGCAATTTTTAAAGAGGGAAAGTCAGCATGAAGTATAATGAAAAGTCAGGAAATAATCTTTTATCTGGGAAGTGTGCTACAGACTCATAACAGATTTGGAGATGGGACTCAAGCCAAAATCTGCTACAATGGCAAGTCTTTCAAAACTCTGACTTAGCCAAAGAGAGAAGAGCTGCTTCTCCAACAGCTCTGTGAAGGTAGCCTACATAGTCTTTAATCCATATGCCACTGGAATGCCAGCAAATATTCCTAGCTGAATCCAAACCTAAATTTTTCACTACTGCTTCAGAGTTCTACTTATGCCTTGTATATCCCCATCTTCCTATATAGGACATAGGCCCCATTCAAATCTGTAATACAAACACACATAGTTCTTAAATTTTTCCTCTTCACCAAGTTGCATGAAGAGTCACAGAATTAAAAGTTTAGAATGATTTCACCTAATTCAAGGCAAAACTTTTACCACAATTCCTTCTAATGTCATGAATATGTGCAGAAACCACAAATGAAAATGAGGTGCTTAATGTCCACAACTAATAAATTTATACCATATATGAAAAGCAGTAACTTAGGAGCTTATATAAGTTTGCATATTTAAATTACATACAACCAAACAGCTGTTTCACTCTCTCAATTCATGCATTAATGGTAACTACTAGCTTAGACATTCAAAAGAAAATTCCGTTAACAATTCCTCAGGATACATGCTGAAGTATTCAGAGCTCAAGTGTCATGTCAGTTACTTAGCTTCAAATGGTACAGCAAAAAATAAAAAAAATAAAAATAAAACAAGTGTATTTGTTATGCAATGTGTATACAGCGTTAAAGGAAACACAAAAAATGTTAGGCGCAGAGGCTAGGCTTCAGTGCTGTTAATGTCGCAGCCTGGGTTCAACTCCCAGCCAGGGAACCACCAAAAAAAACAAAACAAAACAAAACAAAAAACAGAAAATGTTAAAAATTGATGACCTGAGGCAAAAGATTTATGAGTATCTTTGTTTTCAATGTTGTTAACTTCTCCATTGGTTTGAACATTTCCAAAATTAAAAACCAGGAAGAAACATAACTTAAAATTAACTTAATTTTTCTCTGAAATACATAATAGACAACTATGTCAGTAAGTTGTAAACTAGAACTGCTTGATTTTGATATGGCAAAAGTACAGTTTAGGCAGTTGATAATATATTCTAAATTAGACTGAAGCATGAAAAGAGACCAAATGAATTAAAAGTTCTATTTCTGATTTCCTTTCATTTGTGCCATTGTATCCTAAGTAACTTCATTAAAAGGTATGAAGTATATAAATACTCACTATCTTCTCCTGGACAGGGCATTCCAGGACGTTCTGGCACACAAGGGAATACTGAAATAAAATAAACTAAAATTAATGTAGCATATTTTAAAACATGCAAATTACATACAATTTTAAATTCAAATATAAAAAAAATTGACCTAAATTTCAATCTAAATCTCTAATGACACAAGATACTTAGCATATGATATGGTCATTACTATGTTTCAAAGAGATCCATTTTTACCAAGGTTATCAAAATGAAGTTTTTCTGAAAGTGAGCATTTATAAATAAGGTATTAAATGCTCAAATTACTCATTCCAGTCCCTGTTACTAATTGATTGTTTTTTTTGTCCTTAGAGAAATCATGAAGTACTACTTCCTTAAATCCTGCTGTAGAGACAAATCTACTGCAATGAAGAATTAAAATTATAAAAATCTATATAAATATGAACATAAACCATTAGTTTTAAAAAGATGTATACTAAATTTAGGAATAAAGTAACACCAGAAATAGTACTCAACTCCAAATAAGTTTTATCTTAAGAAACTATGTATTTATAAGCAAGCTAATTCAGACCATTTTTATAAAGAGAATATAAAGAAATAGCATGTTTTTGTACATCTAGTCAACCAGTTGTAGTCTGTACTGTACAAAATGACATGGTCTAATAAAGAACATAGATCATAGGAACCACAGTTCCTAATATTTTTTTAGAAGTTGAAATATAAGCTAACTTCTGAACACAAACCTGTGACATAGTACAAAAAGCAATGAAACTTCAAACAAACTGTTTAATACCATTGATCAATCAGTTATGTCTTTGAACATTTATTATAGTTTTATGCTAGGAACAGATGACCTAAAACATGCAAGCCTTATAAAGTTCTGCTAGGATCTCAACAAATTAGATTACAGATTCCTTGGGAATCACTATGGCATAAAAATTTGAGGGGTAGCGTGGTAGAATCAAAAAGACACAGATTTGGCATAAGAATACTGAGATTTACAACGCAGGTCTACAATGTACCAGTTACATGATGGCTGAGTTTACGTTTCTTTTTCTCTACCACTATCCACTTCTCAGCTTGTGCACATTTAACACACTAATGTCTATAACAACTATGTAAATAGTTTCACTGTTAACCCTTCAACAAAAGGATGGACATTCAAGATGCCTTACCTTTAGAGATCATTATTTGCATATATTGCAAAACTGCATGGGGATGATTTAGGTTCAGCTAGGCTTTCGATTCTTAAATTCTATCCTAAACTTTGCTGTGAAACACTGAGCAATGATCACAATTTAATATCCAAGAAGGCATACATAAATGATAAATTCCCCAAAATTATAAGAAACTGGTTGATTTTTGTCTTCTCTAGTAATTGAGAAACTACTGAATAACAACAATTACATAGTGGTGAGGGATTGAGATTAAGAAAACTGCATAAGGATTATGTTTTACAATGGTCAAGAACATAGGGTTATTGCAAAATAGAATGAGTACACTAGAAGAGTAAAAAAGGACTACTCCTTTACCATGAATCAACAGTTCAGAATCCTTGTTTAGTTCATAAAGCCTAAAGGCTTCTTCTAACTCCAACTGAGATGATACTGTACATGGGTCTCCTACAAAATATAAAAAGTAAAGTAAGCTCACTTTTTAAATCTTATAAATGTGATGATTAGTAAACACTTTCCATTACATAAAATCCTGAGGGAAAAAAATTATATATATAGAAAAATATCTGACAAGGATAAATCTTCAGATATTTATTTAGAAAATGCTATTCTCTAAAGCAGGTAATACAACTTCCATTTCTATTTCTACAAAATATAATGAGGTTCACAGATACTAAATTTTATACACATAAAACCATAATTATCAATAATGTACATGTTCAAAATACAGCAAAGAGAATCTACCACTGACCACATTTTAGATTCTCAATGCAATATGACTAATGGTTACCTGTTCCTTTAACAGAGGAAGTGAAAGTAGTTCCATTGACACAATATGGTATGTTAGAAGTCTCCATGTAACCATTTTGTCAAATTCTCCCTTTACCTGAGAGCCTATTCAAGAGACTCACTGAAAGAAAGTATGGCTAATGAAGTACTATGGACTAAAGAGCAGTCCTAGATGAGCTGCTTTTAAATATAAATGTACAGTTTTAGTAAACTTACACACAGAGGGGGTAGAGAGAAACACCCCACTTAGTCAACCTGCCAAAGAACTGAGTCATTCTTAGCAATCAGTGAGATGACAGCATTCCTCAATGAAAAAGTCATTTTGAACATAGTTGGGGCCTGAGCTGTGTCCTGCACACTGCCATTCTTTTGCTCATTCCTGTGGTTACATCAAGTGTTAGCACACACTAGATGCCACCAACCTTGTCTAAACCTCAATCACTCTCAGTAGAGAACTCCGTCTACTACTTGAGAGAGAAAAATGAAATCATCTCCTTTCCCACTGTCTCAAAGAAATGAGTTCCTCTGTTCTTTTCTCTAACTTGGTCACTGAATTCCTACTTCCTTTTATCTTCTCTATTATTCCACTAGTCCTCCTCCGTTTCACTTTCATTTTTGCTTTCCTTCCACTAGCTCTTCTCAGGCAAAGGCATGTCTGAGTCTCCCTCTCAAACATCTCTCTCCTACTCAAGTTGCCAATGCATTCATTCAGTAGCCATATGTATCAAGAGTGAACTGCAGGCTGGAACTGGAGGGAACGAATGAGAAGAAAAGAATGAAAAGGGGACAGGGTCTTTGATTTTTTTACTTTATACTTTTTATTTTTTAATCACGGGCTTATTACGTTTTAGACTTATTAGAAACAACTTCTCTTATTATCAAGAGTGATTCCACCCTGCTTTCTCCATATTCCTACCTGCCATGTATTTCTCAATATTCTGCCATCAGGTTTTAGTCTAATTACTCCACTGAAACACCTGCTGAAATCAGTGGCATCTTTTCTGTCTTTATTCTAGTTGACCTCTTCAGCACGTACCAAAGTTGTCCACTGATTGGCTACAGAAACTGTGTCCAGGTTTCCAAAACACCATTCTCCTGGTTCACCTATTCTTCTTTTCAAGTTTTTATTTTGGAAGTTTTCAAATATATTACAAAATCTTGTTTTACCTGCATACCCACACACTCATCCCCTTCACCATATCATTCTGACCAACTCCCTATAACTCTAGATAAAAATTCCCTAATATAATTACAACACCATTACATAAATCTATAAAAACTAACAAAAATTCACTAGAAACTATCCAAACATAACCATATGCAAAAGAATGAAGTTGAATCTTTATCTTAGACCATAAACAAAAGACCTAAATGTAAGAGATAAAACTGAAACTCTTGGAAGGGAGAAAGCTTCAGAACACTGGATTTGCTAATGATTTATTGGCTATGACACCAAAAGCACAAGAAAAAAAAATTGACAAATTAGGATACATCAAAATTAAAAACTTTCCTGCATTGAAGGGCACTATTAACACAGTGAAAAGAGAACCCCTGGGGGAAAATTTCTGTAAATTGTGTATCTGATAAGGGATTAATATACAAAATATATTTTTAAAAATTCCTATAATTCATCAAAAATGATTAAAAAATTAAATAAAGAGCAAAGAACATTTCTTCTCCAAAGATATGCAAAGGGTCAATAAGCACATGAAAAGATGCTCAATATCACTAATCATTAGGAAAATGCAAATCAATGAAATACCACTTCACACCCATAAAGCTGGCTATTACCAAAAAAAAAAAAAAAAAGCGGGGGGGAAGTGTTGGCAAAGATGTGGAGAAACTGGATTTCTAGTGCACTGTTGGTAGGAATGTAAAAAGAGAATGATCCAGCAAGTCCACTTCTGGGCATATATTCAAAAGAACTGAAAGCAGAGACTCCAACAGATATTTGTACACCCATGTTCATAGCAGCATTGTTCACAATAGCCAAAATATAGAAGCAACCCAGTATCTGTCAACAGATGAATGAATAAAAAAAATATAGTGTATACATACAAAGGAATATTATTCAGTTTTAAAAAGGAAATTAGTACACATATTACAAAGTGGATGAACCATAAAGGTATTATGCTAAGTGAAATAAGCAACTCTCAAAAGGACAAATACTGTATGATTCCACTTCTATGAGATACCTAGAGTAGTGAAATTCATAGACAGAAAGTAGAATGGTGGTTGCCAAAAGCTGGGAGGAGGGAGGAATGAGGAGTTACTGTTTAATGAGCACAGTATCAGTCTGGGAAGAAGACAGAATCCTGGAGATGAGTGGTGGTGATGGCTGCACAACAATGTGCACCTGGACTGGCTGCTACTACATTAACACTTTTCTTAACTACATTAAGAAAAAGCCACAGAGTGGTTCTGTGTCAGTTCTAGGTTTTAACCTTTGAAAGGTCTGGCATCTTTTGCTTTTTGTGCTTTTGAGAGCCCTGAGCCACCACCTAAGTGGTTCAAGCTACCTCTGTTTTAGAGACAATGAGAAGAAATCACAGAACAAGCAGAAGCCTAAGAATACACAGAGAAGGAGACTCAATGATGCCAGTATCCCAGGTGAACGGCCAGGTGACTCGAGCACGGCTGCCATCTGATTCCCATTGCATGAGAGACCTCAAATGAGACCAGCAGCACCAGTCAGCTCACAAGTATGACGGATTATAACATAAAGTGACGGGATGTTTTAGTCATGAGCTTTGAGGTGATCTGTTATGTAACAGACATCTTCCTATTTCAAGATGAATCTTGAAATTCTGTGAATGTTATTAATAATACAAGACACAAAATAAATGCCACCTCTTCTGAAAAGCCTTACCTAAGGAGGTAATTATTTCACATTTTTTAAAAATGCTAAATATAATCTACTAATTTTTAAAAAACAGCTTTTTAAATGTAATTCGCATGGCATTCAATTTACCTACTTGAAGTGTACAATTCAATGGTTGTTAGTGTGTTCAAAGGGTTGTGCAGCTATCACCATAATCAATTTTAGAACATTTTTATTAGCACTCCCTCAAAAAACCTCTTGCCCATTAGCAGCCACTCCTCGTCCCCGCCCCCTACCCCAACCTCTCCTCCCACTGCCAGACCTAGGCAACTACTAATCTACTTCGAGACTCTAGAGTCTAGATTTGCCTTTCCTGGCCATTTCATATAAAGCAATCATACAACATGAAGTGCTTTATGTTTGGCTTTTTTTATTTAGAATGTTTTTATGGTTCATCCATATTGTAGCATGTATTAGTACTTCAGTCCTTTTTATTAGTGAATAATACAGTAAATACACTTAAACTAAAATATTTGTGTTTGAATAACTTCCCATAACTATTTCCTAGAAGTAGAATTGATTGGTTCAAAGTGTGCCCATTTAAAATTTTGACAATTATTCCAAAATTTGGAATGATAGTAAAAAGGTTATGACATATACACCCAAACAACAGTATATTTTTCCTATCTTGCCAATAGATTAGGCAACTCTATAGAGACAAGATGTAGATTAGTGGTGCTAACTCTGGGAACTATGGGGATTAGGAGCTTAAGGGGAAATAGGTAGTGAATGCTAATGAGCACAGGATTTCTTTTTGGGGTGATGATAAGGTTCTAAAATTAATTGTGGTGATGGTAGCACAACTCTGTAAATATACTAAAAACCACTGTAAATTTAAATGGTAAATTAAATCTCAATAAAGCTGTTTTAAAAAATGTTTACAGCACCATTTTTATAAAAGTGAGTCTGATAACGCTAATCCAAAGGCAAAGTCTGCCTTACCTTGGCTCAAAGAAAGAAAGTAATTTACTTACAGACTCACATTTTCAGTTATGGAAACTTCTTCTCCCATTTTGCCACACATACGAAAAGTGGAAGTCAACATTATTACATTTCATTTGGGGGGGGGGGGGGGGGGCGATGGTTCCCTGGCTGGGAATCGAACCCAGGCACGGCGTTGAGAGCACTGAAGCCTAGCTACTACACCACCAAGGAACCCCCTACATTCCATTTTTGACACAGGTTTAAAAAAATAATTTTTGCTTCTATAGAACTATATTAAGTGTAAGCCAAGGTTAGAAAACAGAAAAGCAACATAAAAAGAATACTGAAAATTTCACTAAGTGTGCAAATATCCTTTCAGTTAGAAAAACAAGCCAGTTGACTAAATTAATTCTAAATAATGAAATTTTGGAAGAATCTAGAAATAGAATGAATTTGAAATATAATTAACACTTTATTTCCAATTTCCCAGGTGAGGAAACTGAGTCAATGATGGCAAATACATTTAAACTCACCAGATTGTTTTTTAAACAATGTGAAATATATATATATATCATTCACATGTATGCACATGTATGTGTACATATATTTATAGCTATGTATCTATATACACACACAAATTATAGTAATGGATCCTTTATAAAAACCTTAATTAAAAAAAAAAATTTGGAGTTCCCTGATGGTAGTGGCTTGGCGCTTCGGCGTTGGCGCTGTTGGCGCTGCGGCCTGGGTTCGATTCCTGGCCAGGGGACTACCCACATACCAGAAAGCAAAAAAAAAAAAAAAAAAATTTAAACATTAATTCCAATTTTCCCTAGACTACTGGCTAATTTTCATGTCCTAATGGATGTTTCTAGAAAATTTTCCAAAATGGCTAAAAAGACTGAACTAATTTCATCACCCAGCAAAATGATTTCCAGAATTCCAGTGACCTTGCAGTAGTGATTGCTGCAGTAGTCTATGAATCAAAAAACCCAAACTCTAACCACCCACTTTCTGAGCAACCTCAGATAAACCAATCAGTGGTTACAGAAGCCTATACTACCCTAGCAACCTCAATTTCCACTTCTAGAAATGGTGGGGTAATAGGAATTGGATTTAACCCTCCACCTGAAACAACCAAAAACTAGATAAAATAAATGAAAAACAGTTCAAAATACTGGAACTCAAACAACAAAGAATTAATTGTTTCCAAGTAACTTAAATTCATCCCAGAACAAAGCTCGAAAATATTTATAGGAATAATATACAATAAGGGAAAAGTCACAATGTCTAGAATCTAATAAAATATAATGAAGCATGTGAAGAAGCAGGAAAATATGACCCATAACAGAAGAAAAAGCAATCACTTGAAACTGATCCACCGAACTGACAGAGAACAAAGAATTTGTAGATATGGACAAAGAAAGAATTATAATTATATCCAGTATGTTCAAGAAGCCTCGGAGTTCCCTGGTGGTGTAGTAGCTTAAGGTTTCATCACTGGCGCTGTCAGCGCTGCGGCCTGGGTTCGATTCCCGGCCAGGGAACTATCCACATACCAAAAAAAAAAAAAAAAAAAAAAGAAGCCAGAGGTATTAGGCATGGTAAGTAAACGCAGAAGGTATTTTAAAAGACCCAAACCGAATGTCTAGAAATAAATACTACAATGTCTGAAATGAAAAATACACTAGATGGAATTAATGGCACATTAGACATAGAGGACAAAATTAATCAATGTGCATGCATAACAAATGGAATGCAGAGAAAAAGACTGAAAAAAAATGAACAGAGCATTAGTGAGCTTTATGACAACTTCAAGAGGCTATGAAGGAGGGGTGTGGTGACAAAAAATGTTTTGAGAGAGAGAATGGCTAAAATTTTTCCAAATTTGATAAAAACTATAAACCCATACATCAACAAACCTCAAAACAAGAAACAAAGAAAACTAAAGTAAGGTACCTCATTATAAAAATGCTTAAAACCAGTGGTAAAGAGAAAAATCTTAAAAGCAGCCAGAGACAAATTACGTTCAGAGGTACAAAGATAAAGTTGATAGCAAGCAGATTTTGCATTAGAAACAATGCAAGCTAGAAGACAGTATGCTGAATGGAAAAAGCAAATGGTCAAAAGTACAATTATTTACCCAGGAAAATTATCTTTCAAAAACCAAAGGTGACCTAGAGACAAATTCATAGAGAAAGTATAAGGGAGGTTACTAGGAGCTAGAAGAGGGGAGATGAGTTACTTTTCAATGGGTACAGAGTTTTGTTTGGATGATGAAAAAGTTCTGGAAATGGGTGGTGGGGATGGCTGTATATCACTGTGAATGTGCTTAATGCCACTGAACTGTACACTAAAAAATGGTTAAAATGGTAAATTTTGTTTTATATATATATGTTAAGACAAAAACAATAAACATTTTTAAGGGAGTGTACTAGTTCTCATTCTACATTAATAGAACTCAAAATATAATTCCCAGTGGAAAGAAAACTTTCAAAATTACATGCTGAATAATGCCATTTATATGCATTTAAAAGTACATAAAACACTATACTTTGTCATTTATATACATGGAGTAATGACAGAAATCCTATCAGTGGTTGCCTGTGGAGGAAAGGATGAGAGTAAGAAGACAATTTGGATTATAAACTTACCCTATGACAGTAGTTTCCTCTTATAGAGGGCAGGTATACAATGCAATTGGAGACAGGGATGCCAACAAGAAGGACCTTCCCAGAAACCAGAGTATAAGCTGGGGTCTGGGAGCCCTGGTGCCCTCAGGCTTCCATAGCCTCTTTTGTCTCACCTCTCAAGCAATCTCCACCCCACCACTGCAAGAGGTTTCTCCTAGATGGACCTCAATCTGATCTCTTTGACTCTCAGGCACCTATATAAGCTGGCATATAAATGGTAGCAGCAAGAAATTACTGGGCAGAATGTCTGGAGCACCAAGGAAGAGCAGAGGGCAGAAGTGAGAAGTGCTTGAGGAATTCTTTAAATCAGTTGTCTTCTACAAGGCATACAGTATGTCTGGGAGTCCAGGGACTACCATGCATGAACAGTTTTTAAAAAGGTATCAATTTCTAGATCGGGCTTGTCTAACCTGTGGTCCAGGTCACATGTGGCCCAGGACAGCTTTGAATGTGGCCCAAAAGAAATTCGTGAACTTTCTTAAAACATTACAAAAATTATGCACGGACTTTTTGTTAGCTCATCAGCTACCATTAGTGTTAGTGTATTTTATGTGTGGCCCAAGACAATTCTTCTTCTTTCAAAGTGGCCCAGGGAAGCCAAAGGGTTGGACACTCCTGTGTGGATCCTTAATTTCCACATACACTCCTTTCTAAAAACCATCTGCCTAAGAATGTGCTGAGGTGCAAGACTCCATCTCACCTCTTTTTCATATTTTTCTTTTCCTATTTAAAAAATAAAAACAAACAAAAAACCCCCAAGCATATATATCTACCATATAATCCACTTCTATAATATACATCCATACAAAGACTTGCACATGAATACCACAGCACTTTCATTTGTAATAGCCAAAAACTGGACATAACCTCAATGTCCATTGACAGATAAATGGATACAAAATTGTGGTACATCACACGATGAAGTACCACTCAGCAATAAAAAGAAATAAATTAATCCATACAACCCATACATCAGTAATTATACTGAGTGAAAAAGGCCAGACCAAAAAATAAAAAAATAAGAGAGAGAGAAAGAAAGAGAACATGCTGCATTATTCCATTCCTGTAAAGCTCTAGAAAATACAAACTAATCTACAGTGACAGAAAGCAGATCAGTAGTTGCCTGGGATGGAGGGAATGGCAAAGCACAAGGAAACTTTGAGGGTAATGGATACGTTCTCTGTCTTGCTTGTGGTGATGGTTTCCTGGGTGTCAAAACTCATCAAAATGTATACTTTTAAAATGTATAGTTTGATATATGTCAATTACGTCTCCATAAAGCCATTTTTTTAAAAGGTGAAATACAGATATGAAAAAGTTGAAAAGACTTCATCACCAGCAAATCTCTACCACAAGAAATGTTAAAGTAAGTTCTCCAAGCAGCAGGAAAATACAGTTACAATATGAGAACTGCTAAGGAGTACTTAGATTTTTTTTTTGTATTGATAATTGATATTGATTTTAAAAATTTTAGGTTTGGAGCCAAAATACTGCTATGTAAGCAACTGAAATAACACTCCATATACATTCAGTCAAAAAGTTCTCCCCTCACTGTTTTTTTCTGACAACCACGGTTAGTATATAATGTTGGATGATAAAGAAAAAGTATGAAGAATGAGTTGCAATTTTAGTTCTTAACACACCAGCTAAAATTACACCAGACTAAAGATGTCTGGAAAATATCACATAAGAAAAGTATGTTTCTTACCATTCTAAGTATGGTTTTCTTACATACTGGCACTCAATTTGCCCCCATATGAACACGTGGAATTTCATAACGTACCTCAAGAGGAAGTTTAACCTCCTAGAATTCAGAAACATTGTATACTCTTTATGTCAAAGAATGCTTATAGGCATTTTAAATTTCCATGAATCTCACGTATTAAAACCAACAAGACCTGAATTAAAGAACTATATCCAAATAATACCTTCTCCCACGCTCTGCTAATCACGTACATTTTCAACTTTTTTCCATCACTTAGTCTTCTACAGGATGCAAAAAATAATTCAACTGTGCTATTGGTGAAAGTATTATGAAAGATTAATACAATATTTTTGGAGGTTAATTTGATACCACCTATCATCAAGGACACATTTTATTTCAAGGAATTTACCAATAATACAGTACAGATGCCCAAAAATACATGCACAAAGTATTCTCTGAATCAATATTTTTGATAAACTGCAAACAATCCAAATATCCATTAAAAGGGGATTCATTAAATAAATTAGGATAAAATCATGTTATATAACACTATAGATTTAAGAGGAACAAGATAAATCTGTATGTACTGATGTGGAAAATGTCCACAAGACATTAAATGAAAAATCAGGTTCATAACGACCTGTGCAACATCAGTCTATTTGTAAGAAAGAAAAAAATTGTTTTCCTGTCTTTTCTAGTTGAACAAGAGCTGTCCGGAAAGTATCAAACCACCTAATATGAAAAACAGAGGCATTTATGGCTGGATTGTTTTCTGCATAGCCCTTGTATATTCACAGAAAAATACATCACCAATTTGTTTATAGCACATATTTCTAGGGAATCTGAGGATTCCCAGATGTATTTTTTCCTTCAAACAAATCAATATTTTTGTAAAAAGCATGCACTATTCTTTTTTTTTTTTTTGTCATTTTTTAAAATTTATTTTTATTGTTAGACTTATTGGGGTGACATCTGTTAGCAAGGATTACATAGGTTTCAGGCATACAATTCTACAGTGCATTGTCAGCTTGTTGTATAATCAGTTCACCACCTAATGTGACTTCTTTTTCCATCACCTTTATTTAGCTTCCCCCCCTCCTCTCCCACCCCCTCCCCTTTCTCCCCTCCCTAACCCACTCGTCCCCAAATAAACATTAAACTATTGATTGTGTCCATGGGTTATTTGTTTGTTTTTTTCCTTTGTTGCTTTCAGTTTTATATTCCGCATATGAGTGAAGTCATACAGTTCTTTGTTTTTCTGTCTGCCTTATTTCACTAAGCATGATGATCTCCAGGTCCATCCATTTTGTTGCAAATGGCAGTATTTCATCTTTTCTTATAGCTGAGTAATATTCCATTGATGCACTATTCTTAATAAAAACATTAACATGAAAGAAAATATCCAAAGGCTACATTATAGTAAAAGAAAAATGACAGAAAAGAAATATGGTTAAATCTAAACCAGGGAAATCAGGCCCCGAATAAATTAGAAATTTAGAAAATACTATTGGGTTGTAAATATAAGAAGTATGTCCTTAAGGAAAAACAGTCACAATTAGAATATGATGAACTAAAAAGTCACATTTATCATTCCCTGCCCCACACTCTTTTGCAGCATATGAGAAAGGGGGATATGATTGTTACAAAATTGCTATTCATTCTAAAATCTTTAGTTACATTAGGCAAACCAGTTTTTCCACATGCACATCAAAATAAATCAGTAGAACTGGTTTTGAACACAAGGAAAAAGGGCGGTGGTCACGAAATCTGTTTAAAGGAATGAAATAAGCTTGTGATCTTTATTTGCCCTAATATAAAATCCCACAATTAAATGTTTAGCTTCTAGAACAGCATTTCTCATAAACCATAGAAAAAAAAAATCATAGTTCTGTCTTCCACTGATTCTAGAGGAAGTTTTTTTCTCCAGGTAAGCATGCCGTAATGCCTACATGGCTAAAATTAAGGTGACAAAATTACAACTGAAAAGTAATTGCAAGGAACTTAAAAGTAATTACCACTGGCTCTGTCTGTCTAAAATTAAGAAAAGACTGGTTTCAGAATTAACCAGGGTAAGAAGTATCACACGGGAATCAACAGACTTTAATAAAAGTTTAACCTTTTACTTGAATTTGAGGCAAAGGCTACAGTTTTATTTTTTCCCAGAAAATTAGGACACGTAATAGCTACTTAGAAAGAAAGAACTATGAATTGCTTTATAAAAAGACTGCTTCATTAAATAATTAATTTACTATGTGAATGTTAATTAAAATATGCTACTGTTAAGAATAAAATAAAATAAATCACAACTCCCAATGCTTAAATCTTCAATAACAGACAAACTACACTGTGGAAAGGCTTGCTACCAGCCTTTTGTAAAAATTCACAGTATTTTTTGTGCATATCATTATTGGGTCCTGCTCTAGGCACTGGAGGTCCATGGTGAAAGATAAGATCTCAGCTCTTTTGGAGCTTACAGTCTACCATACAAATAAGAAACAAAGTGAACAGGGGTCAAAGGCTTCCTGGAAGACATGACATTTCAGTTAAGTTCCGAATGACAAGAAAGAGACAGCCATGTGACAATATGGGAACAGAACTCGCCACGCAAAGATAATACACAATACAACAGCTGTAGTATTTTTAATGGGTTGTCTTTAAACCCATTTCTTTTAATAATGCATTATCTAGTGATTCCTATGTGCACAACAGTTTGAAAATCACAGATTGCAAAAATCCTAAATGGCAAACAGCACGAAATGATTAAAACAGGATTAAAATGAAACTAACACTGGTTCATGAGAAGATTCAGTTTATTAATGCTAACTGTATTCTATGCCCTATGCTTAGCTATATAGTCCCATCCACACCATTTATAAACAATATGTAAACTAACCTGTGATAGGGCAAAAAGTGGTTGAATAGAGACACTCAGTCTTAATCTTAAATAATACAAAACTTAAAATACCAAGCTAGCCTTTCACTTACCAAATTTCAAACAATGTCAAAGATTCATAGTACCTGAGGATGGTGAGGGCAAAAGCTCTCATTCAATGTAGTTGTACCATAAATTGATTCAACTTTTTTTTACAGCAACTTGTCACTAGCTACCAGATTTATGCACATCATAAATCTGGTAGCTACTGACAATCTGTTGTGCATGTTCTGCAAATTTGCTAAACAAAAGAATCCCATGAAATACTGCTCAGAGTAGCAAAAAACTGGAAATAGTCCAAACGTACATCAATATGGGCTTACATAATAAATCAATCATTAAACAGCTATGCTATGGAAAATTATGCAATGTTTAAAAAGGTAATGATGCAAATTGATGCACAATGAAATGAAAAACTGTCCAATACACAATGTAAAAGTAATATATTACTTAACAGTATATAATTCTTTTTGTGTGAGGAAAAGTGTGCTTATTATAAATAACATATAGAAACAAAAACACTTGTATATGTATTGAAAATACTTAGAATATATAGGCTGCTACCAGTGGTTTTAACTCTCTTAGACTAGGGATTGGTAAGGGAGAAGAGAAAGGGCAAACAAAATACTTCTTTTTAAATTCCATACTACTTTTTTCCCCCAAACATTGAACACAGATTAGTTCAGAGAAATTTTTAAAAATGTCTTTAAAAAATAAAAATGGGTTTGACTTTACCTAAAGCTTGAAACTGGGATAATATCGTTCCATGGCTCTTATATCAGGGAACATAGAAATGGTCCCAAATATTGAGCTAAATATGACATTCCCTAAAATGAAATACCATTCATACAATTAATAGAAAACCATTACAAAAAACTAGTATATTTAGGGTATCCTTAAACAATAATTGAACGACATTGCATCATATAAAATAAAGTCTAATGTGGTTTGCAAATCCTTCATACAACTCATCTGTAGATCCTATTAAAATACAGATTCTGATTCACTGGTCTCTGATGATGGGCCCTGAGAGTCCCCTTTCTAGTAAATTCTACAGACTACACTTTGAGTTGCAAGGATACAGATCAAGTTCATACCTCAACACTCTCCAAATTTTTGATTTAGTAAATTATTGCTCTTCCGCACACACCATGTTCTTTATACCTCTGTGCCATTTTATATCTTATTCTTCATTATAAGGGTTTTCCCCTCACCTCCCCCACTTCAAACTTTTAGTTTTGTTAGAGGTTTATTTAGTTCAAGCATCACAGATATTTCAGGGATACTTCGATGCTGCTACTTTTGTATTTCAAGTCCCCTATGCATTTATGTTTAACTTACTACATTTGTTATTCACATATCCATCTCCCTATGAGAGCGTGGCTCTGAGGGTAGAAAATTCCAATCCTTGGCACACAGATACTCAATAAATGTTTTTGAGTACGTGGCACTAAGGTATGGAACTTTTGACACCACCTTTGAAATAATGTTGGTCACAATCACTTTCATTCCAAACCACTTTCTTTAAAGTAATATTCAGTAAAAATATACTGCCAAGTTATTGAAAGCCTCTTAAAATGTAAGAAAACATATTCAAAATTAAAGTAAAACATTAAACTGTTTGATAAGATGTTTATTATTGCTGGAAAAAAGTCATGATAATTTCACCCTATTTTAGGGTAAAAAGGGCAGAACAGAGATTGTACTCTTGGTAATCTTCCCATTTAAATACTTAAAGAAAAATAAGCATGGCATCAAATTTCTAATATATCTTCCCCCCTTAAGTTCATTAGGACTTCTATTACATTTTATAAACAAACAACAGAACAGTATCTTAAATCGGATGCTCACATAGCAGCCCTCTCTTTACCACTCACCTTCCTCATCTATCCATTTCATGGTGAAAAGCTGTTCATTGTCAAAAGAACACATGTCTCGAACCTCATTGCATAGGCCCTCAAAGGAGATTGAAGGTTCAAAATGTGTTATCATGATATCCCTGAAAAAGAAAGGAATTTTAAGTTTGATAATGATTAAAACTAATAATGCTCTACACATTACCAAATGCCTGACAATCAGATGGACTTCAGCTATTAATATTTTGTGTGTACATCAACTTGTGTTGCTTCCAATACACTATCTCTGTAAAGTACAAAATAAAATATCGATATTAAATAATGTTTTAAAAAATAGTAATTTGTGAGAAACCTTAATTCAATCTCCCCTCCTCATTTAAGAAGTTCATCCTAAGTGCTGTAAGATGGCAGTGTCACCTTTTCTTCTATATTAATCAGAAGATCGCTTTTTTGTAAAGCACTGCACTCCACAGATGAAAGCTCTTATTACTGATAAGCTTCTGCTTTTTATTTAACAGAAAACTGTTTCAATCACTAGTTCCAGATCTCTCCTTCACAAAACGTCTACCCTTTGTCCAAGAGCTGGCCCTTCAGTAATTTGACAAAGTTCTGTCATGTCCTCTCCCTCAGTCCTACCTTCCACAGATTAACCATCCATGAGACTGTCAACCATGATTTTTAGATCTCACACCTTCATTTTTACCAAAAGAATTCCCATTTGGCCAAACTGGTTTTAAAATATGATTTATATTTTAAGGTAGATACACCAAAAAAACAGAAATAATCATAAACGTGTAAGCAACAGTATTTAAACAAGTCCACCTAGCAGCTATTCACCATAAAACTTAAAATTACAACAAAATGTCTTAGACCAGAAGCCTGGGGTTTCCTCCAAGCAGTCATGAGAAGGCTCCCTAAGATCTAGCGCACAGTAGCCAGTCACAGTCATCTTTCCAAGGTAAGTCCGACAGAATGACTAATTTACGCTTACAAAATTATCTCTATGTGTCAGATTCTGTTTTAAGGGTTTTACAAAATTGATGTGGTTCATGTTTTTCTTCTGTTTTACCCTCTTCAATGCCTTTTGCCCCTCATGTAAAATTCAAAGTCCCTAGCAGTCTAGGGACAGTGTGTGAACTGGGCCTGGCTTCCTTTCTGACTTACCTGCTCTACCCTCAGACAGATAAACCAATGTTTATAGTCCACTACCTACCTGTACTATAATGTAAGTTTGGTAAAGGTAGGAATTTTGTTTTGTTCATTATATTCCTAGTGGCCAAATGCAGTGCTTAGCACAGAATGGGTACTCGATAAGTATTTGTTGACGAAAGGAAGGAAACGACGCTGTTAAGAACTATGGACAAACATGAGTAGTTGGAACATAGAGCAGGAAATTAGAAATTAAAATATTTAGTCATCTGCAAAAAAAAAGTTACAACTGCAGTCTTAGGAGCTACTGAAGGTAAACAGGGAACTAAGCATAGAAATTGAATGGCCTTTTCTTGACCATCATTCTCCTCCCAAGCACCTCAGTTTTCTGCCCTTGCCTCTTAGAACCCTCTTGCCTTGGCTTTCATAACAGTGTGCTGCTTCCTTTTCTCTTTCTGCCATTCTGAACATTTAAGTTTAGTTTTATCTTTAATCACAAAACATACTTTACACCAGCTGTCATATTCATTCTCAGTCTCTGTCTCACTCTTTCTCTCTAAAACCTAATTCACATTCAATGTTATAGCTATTATTGCTATGTAGGGGTCTCCTAAATTCATAATTCCAGCTCTCTGTGTGGTTTTTAAGACTCTTGATAATCTGGTTCTAATTCTATTCTCAACTTCATCCTACCATTCTCAACACAAATACTCTACTACAGACATCTGGTTTACTTACAACCTCCACACATAAGACTTTGAATGATACAAGCTTTAATCCTGACATTTCCTCAGTTTAAGGCTGTTTATGGAGAAAAATGGGGATCGATCTTTAACAGACACTGCAACATTAACTTCCATTAAAACTTTTTCAATCACACAAGCCCAATGGTCTATACTTCTAACCCTGCCCAACATGTATCTTATGTTCCATCTTTCGTTATTTAACTAACCATATACTGATAACATACCCTCAACGAAACTGGAAGCAACTGGAAGACAAATATTCTTTGACTATTAACTATTCATATAATTATTAACACAATTGGTACTCAAATATTTAACTGAATGTAGAAGAAATACTTTCCAAGAAAAACCAATCTTCCAGAAAATGAACTTCTGACAAGGAAATATCACCGTTTGTGTTTCCTTTGCCTGTAAACATTTATAGAACACTTAGTACATTCCAGGTATTTAAATAAACTTTATCTTATATAATCTCCAAAATAACTGTCAAAGTTTACATCCTAATCCTATTTTACAGATTTAGAAAGCGAAATACTTTTATCTCTGGAATATTTGCCAGAGTCTCCCAGTTAGGAAACAAAATATGAATTCAAATCCAAACCGCCTAATGACTATAGGACTGTAGTGGAAGACACTGTTATGTGACCTACCCACCACACCCCCAGAAACCCCCATTAGCAATGAAGCATTTATTGTATCACCTGCTGGGAGCATTATCCAGCTGTCAGCCTCCTTCAGGGATGTGACTCCTGGCTATGGCCACACCCACTTCCTAGAGCAGCCCACAACCAACTACTAATTCAGTGGAAGGGTATAAAGGTCCTAGATGTGACCCTGGAAAGCTCTGAAGTGTCACCTCATCTTCAGAACTCCCTGGAGGGTCCACTGAGGTTTCTGGTGAGATCAGGGCATCTTTCCTACCTAAGCTTGCTTGCTTCCTCCCTTCCTTTCTCTTCCACAGTTGTCAATCCCAAGAGCACTCCTGAATTAACTTCCTGTGTGTTAATCTCAGACATCACTTTCCACAGTAGCATCGACCCAATGTACAGCTTTTATCAGAAATTTTTTGACAAAAACATAGTGGATACAGTCAATCTCACTTTTAAGAGACTGCCTAATGAAAAATGTAATGCTTGTTTTGGAGACTAAATTAGTCTACTTTAGTAAATGAAGCTAGTTAAATTTTTTTATTATTCAGAGAAAACACATTGCCAGTATACATAAATTACACATATTTTATAGTTTTTCTCCCCAGACTAAGTGTAAAATCCATGAGAAGAGGCACTTTGTTTTGCTCACTGCAGTATCACCAATACCTGGTCCAGAGTGGACATTCTGTTAACATGTTAACTGAATGAAAGTGTCACATATTAAACTCTAACGATAACATGGGAAATGTAAAAAATAAAAAGCATTCCAGAAAGGAGGAATGGCACATCAGAGGCAGCCGTAGAATAATAATTAAGATCATGAGAGCTAAAGCCAGGATGCCTGGGTCTGAAGACAGGCTCTATCACTTTTTACCAGTTATGTAACCTTAGGTGAGTTACTTAATTTCTGTGTCACTCAATTTCCTCACGTATAAAATAGGAATAATGCCATCTCATATGGTATTATAAAGATTAAATGGATTAAGTGAATTAATAACAGAATAGTGTCTAGCATATAGCACACTCTATTTGTTTAATAAATGTTTTAAAATTATGTATTCACATAACACTAAGTAGAAGTGAAACCTCATTCAAGAGATAAAAATAATCCAATCTTCAAAAAGCAACACACAGATGCTTTTGGTTTAATATGGTAGAAGGACTGCACATCTATATATGCTTTCATCCTAAGGACTCACCGAAATGACAAATTATCCAAGTCTTAGAAACAAAAATGGTACCAGCAGCAGACCAGAAAGTATGAGAAAGTCTGAGATGCTGGAAAACAGATAAGATAAAACTGACCCAGAAAATATACCAGCCCCAAACAAAAAAAAAGTTCAGAGGAACCTTTAAAAAGGAGAAGTGTTACTGACACATGATTACTTTTCCCTAAGTAGCTAATCACACTACTTGGCTCTTGAAGTGCATTAACACTTACATAAGCATTCACTATAAATGCTTTTTAAAATTGCTTTAAAGAAATTTTAAAGAAATTTTTTCTTTTTTAAAGAAAAAATTATGAGGTAAAGAATAAAACAACGTTATAAACCTTTAAAATGTAAAAATTAAGATATGGAGAAAATAAAAGTATAAATTAAAAAATGTTTCTTTGCCAGTGAAGCGTCGACACTCTAAAACTAATCATTTAAAAATATCATCCAAAGAGGATATACAAATGGCCAACGAGCTTATGAAAAGATGTTCAACATCCCAAATCATTAGAAAAAGGGAAATCAAAATCAAAATGCAATACTACCTCACATCTAATAGGATGGCTACTATCAAAAAACCAGAATAACAAGTACTGACAAGCATGTGGAGAAATAGGAGCCTTGTGCTCTGTTGGCGGGAATGTAAAAATAGAATTTCCATATGGTTCAGCAATTCCACTTCTGGGTATATGCCCAAAAGAACAGAAAGCAGAGATTCCAACAGATATTTGAACACCATATTCCAAGCAGCATTATTCACAATAACCAAAAGGTAGAATTGACCCAAATGTCCATCAACACATGAATGGATACACAAATCGTGACACATAAATACAAAGGATTATTCAGCTTTAAAAAGTAAGGAAATTCTGACACATGCTATACATGGAGTGAACCTTGAAGACATTATGTCAAGTGAAAAAGGGCTGTCAAAATAGACAAACACTGTGCGTTCCACTTACATGAGGTATCTAGTCAAATTCATAGAAACAGAAAGTGCTAATTGCCAAGTGCTGGGGGGAGGGGAAATGGGGAGTTGTTCAATAGGTATAGGGTTTTAGTTTTGCAAAATGCAAAGTTATGGAGATTCATTGCACAACATTATGAATGCAATTATTACTACTGAATTGTACACCTTAAAATGGTTATGATGTTAAGTAAATTTTTTTTCACCACCATTAAAAAAAAAAGAAGTGAGAGAGGAGGAGGGGAAGTCAAATATATGGTGATGGAAAGAGAACTGACTCTGGGTGGTGAACACACAATGCAACACACAAATGATGCACTATAGAACTGTATACCTGGAACCTATGTAATTTTTACTAACCAATATCACCCCAATAAATTTAATAATAATATATATTTTAAAAACATCAAAATACATTAGCAAACTGAATTACAGTTATTAATTTACAATTTGAAAATTGGACAATTGTTAAAAAAAAGAAAAAAGAAAAGTAGGAGAAGGTATATTATTGAAGTTATATATTTAACCACAAGATAACTAAAAATAGTCAGGAGAGGAGGCAATGAAGAAGTGCTAAACTCCTCATCTTTCATATTGATCAACAGATATAATAATACAAAACAAAAATTTTAAAGTAGTTAACTCTGGGTAGCAGAACTGGGGATAGGGGCGAGACTACAGATGGAAAGATGTACTTTGCATTTAGACTCTTCTGACTGGTATAGATTATTATTCATTTTCTTTTTCTTTTTTTTTTTTGTCTTGTATGTGGGTAGTTCCCTGGTCGGGAATCGAACCCAGGCCGCAGCGTTGATAATAGCGCCAGCGCTGAAGCCTTAAGCCACTACACAACCAGGGAACTCCTTATTATTCATTTTCTACCATGTAAAGGTATAATCATAAAATTTACCTTCTAATAAAATATTAATAAAATATAAAACAAATTCTGAATGACTTCTATAGATAAAATTGTTTTAAATATTTTTAAATTATATTAAAAATAAAATAGAAAACAGTCCCTTCTTCTAATGACATTAAAACAGAATCTGCTTATCTTTAAGTAATTTTTCTTTCAAAATACCCTCCAGGTTACTAGTATGAGGGGGTAAGGGTTGAGAGAAACGCATTTTGGAATTAAATCAGAAGAGGAAAAAAAAGCTCCCATAGACCTTTCTCTGGCAAAGAACAACAGTGACATTATCATTTTTGAAAGCAAGGGGAAAAAAATCAGTATCATCAGACATCCTTCAACTACAATTTCCTTATTAAGGTCCACATGGAGTTGAAATTAATACATATGCAAGCATGCCCACAAACAACAGGGATTTTTCAGAAATCTTATTTTTCAAGAGCTAAAAAATATTTATCAGAACATACAAATATTTTAAAAATATCTGCGTAATCCTTAAAAAACCTAAGTACATACTTCCTAAAGAGATTCAATAAAGGAGTCATGCTTTATCAACTGCCACTCCTTAAGTTTCAGGAACCAAAACATTTAAGGGAGTTTTATATAAACACTTTTTTAAGTAATTGGGAAAGCACCATGTTCACACATTCCACAATCACCGGATGCTTATTATAGTATCAAAGCTAAAAATGAGCTGCAAAATAAAGATTACGTTTTAAAGGTATAAAACAAATTATGCATGAAGACCTTTTCTTTCTGGTTTTAACTTCACTGTTAGCATAAATTACTTTACCACTGGTCTTCAACAGAATAGAGTTTGTTTTACCACAAAGCTTCCCAAAATGACAAATGTAGATATAGTTTTAGCTGAATTTTATTTAAAAAAAAAAGAATAAAAGCATTTCTAATTTTGCTATTAGGCTTCAGAAGAGAAACTGATTTAAACATTATGCTACTTATGATCTAAAATACAGAATCTAAAGTTTTTCCTTAGGAATGCTTTTAAAAATAAACCTGAAAAAGAACCACATTCAGCCCTTCTGTTATCTCAACATAAGTTTTTCTTCTAAATTAAATGCATAATCAGAAAAAAAAGTTGTATATTTTTATCACCAATATAACAGATTTAGGATTATCCATAGATGTTAAAATCACTGGGTGAAAGGTTTTGGAGGAATAGAATATTCATACATTCTCAAATTATCACACCTTAAATTAAATGTTAATCATAAAAAGTCATAAAACCTCCATTGTTTTTAATAATCAAGGAGATAGAAAATTGACTCAAAAAGAATAACTGTGATAAATGAATCTGACAATAAAATAAAAAAGTACTCTTGAAAAGCTTCATCAAGAAAACTTTCCCTGAAGAGTAAGATTCAGTTTTGTATTGTGGCTTACTAAGCCCAAATGTTATCATCCATAAAATGGAGATAACAATATCTACCTCTGAATATTGTTGTGAAGACTCAATAAAAACAAGAACCAAACACTTATCACAGTTCTTGAACATGTGGGTACACTGTAAAAGTTAGTTTCTATGCTCTTCAACGTACTTCAAAGAGAGAAAGGAGACTGGGTATTATTTAAGATAATTTATGAAAATTTTCTAACTATTGATCATATTTCCTTAAATAACTGATGACTGTTAAAATTTAACACTGTCTGGAAAACTTAGCCAAACGGTTAAGATAAAAAAACAAATAAGCTATACAGAAAAGAGGAGGCAAAACTGTTAATTGAAGTTGTCATTAGTCTACTTTCAAATTCTAAGACAGTTAACTTAAGAAATTATTAGAACTAAAAAGGTGGCCAGTTCAACTTAAACATACAAAAATAGACGATACAGATATATAATAAACCCATGAGAATAAAAGATCCCATTTATAAAAGCAACAGAATTATAAAATGTATTAGAATAAACTTTACAAGAAATGTGCAAGACCTATGGGGCAGAAACCTTACTGAAACATATTTTAAAAATTAATAAACAGGTATTATACCATATACCTTGTAACGCAAGATCAATATTATAAAACTATCAGTTCTCAAATTAATCTATAAAGTCAATACAATTCCAAATCAAAATACCAGTAAGATTTTGTTTTTAAAACCTATAAAAACCTTCAAAAATTCATCTGGAAGAGAAAATATGTAAGATAGCCAAGAAAATGTGGAAATAAAAAATTAACGAAATGGGCCTTTTCATAACATATATCAAAATTAACTATCATCTTACAATAATTAAACCAATAATGGTATATGAAAAAATAGATTTCTCTCCAGAAAGTAACTGAAAAAAAGAATAGAAAGTACTAATGCACATCTGAGAAATTGAGGATATAACAAACCTGTCTTTCAAATCAGGGTGAAAGAGCAACCTAATCAATATTGGTATAAGTAGAATATATTTTGAAAAAAATAAAGCTGTATCAGTACACCAAAAATAACTAAATTCCCAAATACCAGATTTACTGAACAGATTGATTATTTGAAAAGCTGTATACTTAATAAAAGAAAACAACAGAATAGTTTTAGATATGAAACACATTTGCCTAAGAGAGCAAACCCAGAGAGCACAAGGAAAAGGACAGATGTGATTAAACAAAAATGAAAAGCTCCAGACAAGCAACAAGTTACAGAAACGCTGGCAACTTTTTAATAAAATGTCAGTGTCCCTTCAAACAAATTAATAAAGAAAAAAGAAAAAGAATCCAAGAGGAAAACATGGCCAAAAAAATGTGACTATAACAATCTACAGAGGAAATAAAAATTATCAATAACGTATAAAAAGATACTTGTAAAGAAAAGTTAGCATTTTTGCCAATCTTACCGGCAAAAATTTAAAAGACTCATGACATGCAATGGGAGCATAAGGAAATGCTTCATCCATATAGCTGCTGGGAATGCAAATTCTTAAGTTTTTGAAGGATAATATCAAGTTTTAAGACAGGTATACCTTTGACCATGTTTATAAGAATATATATTAAATATAAGAATGTTCCTTTAGCCTAATTTAAAATAGTAATTTAGTAAGAGCAAATTCATTTGTTCATCAATCAGAAAAAAGATTAAATAAATTATGGTATAACAATACTGTGGAACACTATGTACCAATTATAAAGAAAAAGGCAGATTGTTCTATCTGTCTATGTATCCATAAATACATGTGCATGCATGTATGTATGTATGTATCTATCTATCCTGACATAGAAAGATGACCATTAATGAAAAAAATCAAGTTGCAAAAACATGTGTAAAAATATGACCCCATATATTAGAAAATTAAAAGTGTGTGTCTATGTGTATGTATGTACACATATCTATACTCATGGATGTACTGATACAATGTAGAATATCCCAGACCGTTAACACTGGCTACCCTGAGGAGGTGAGGGTGGAGGTTATAGGAGCAACTTCTCACTTTATGTATTTCAGTATTTAAAATTTTTAGCTTTAGTGCTTTGCCTTTGTGATGTGTATTAGGCCAATGGAAGCATTTTTGTTTCTATTATCTTTTTCATCCACATTCCTACATATCTTAGCTATCCTGTGTTGTGCTTGGGACATAGACCTGGCACACAATAACTGTTCAGTTATTCTGGCCATTTCCACCTGGACGCTACCAAAGCACTTTGAGCTTAAAACTCACTTATTTCCTCCAGGTAATGAATTATCTCCTCCCACAAATCTCTTCCTTCTGTATTTACCAGTCTCTCTCAAATAAGAATCCTATAAGTTGTAAGATTGCTTCTCTTCCACATAGGGAATCAGTCTCCGTAATAATTCATTGCTACTGAATCCATATCCTCTTTTCCTTGCCCCCATAATCTCTCACTTGGACTACTTGCAAAGCCTCCAAATTAGTCTCGTCCATCACCAATTCAACCCCAAAACTGATTCCAAGAGTGATCTTTCTGAAATGAAAATCTATCTCTCTTACTTAAAACTGTCACCAAAGAAAAAACTTTGAAGCCTGCAGTATGAAATACTAAAGACACTTCACTAACTAGTGCCTGTGAACCTTCTTATTACCTCACTTCTCATCAGTGCCTACTTCATACTTCATGTCCTAATAAGGAATACATATGGGTCTAAACAATTAAATTGATCTTCATTCCCAAACAGATCATGCAGTTGTGCAATGCCTGGAATGATGCCCCACCCAACATCACGCTCCACAGCAAACCTACTTATCCTTTAAAAGCCTAAAACATTTCAACCTTAGGAAGGCTTGCCTGATCCCAGACTTCACGCCAATATTAATCTCTGCAAGTGACATACACTCTTTTATTAAGGACACCTCTTCTATGTCTTTCCAGCTACAGGTCTCTTAGTTCCTCAAGGGCATATAACCTTGTATTATCCACCTCTACAGCCTCTGTGCCCACCTTAGGACCAGGTAGGTACTTGACTTATAGTAGGTGTTCAACAGTATTTGTTGAGTTTAATTTAAACACACTTAGGTAATAGGTAAAATGCTAAGCAAGACTGGAATTTTTAAAATTCATGTTTTAATTAGGCTCATTTCAACCATAAAAAAACAGACACTCAAGTTATCTTAAAAAGAGGCCTGGGAGTTGTATTAGAAAGCTATCATGGGCCTCTAGGGAGCATTTCTCCCTAGAGAGCTGCTGCTTTCTCCTCTGCTTCCTTAACCTTCAATTACACACCGCGGGT